>UCOH01006311.1:0-54097 GCA_900474275.1 Synergus japonicus
TATATATATATATATATATATATATATTTTAATTTCGGATAAAGATGAAAATGATAATTTAATGTTTTGCCGGGACAAGAGATTATACACAATGTGTGATATAGGTTAACTGTGAAACAGCAAAGCATGGGGTGTGGATGACAGGACTGAAAAGCGAGGACCAGGTCGGACCGGAAATAACGAGAAAAGAACCGAACGAACGCAGTACCATTGAGTCCTTTTCTATTTTTATTGTATCGGCCAATTCCCATTTATTTGAACCCGACGTGATCGAGGCAATGTTCGATTTCAGATGCATCATCGGCTTCTCGACTCCCAATTCGAGAAATAATTACTGTTTTATTTAAAACCAGTATCGTTTCCCGATTAATTTGTATTAAATTCGATAAATTTTATTGCATACTTAATCGGACTAAAATATACCCCAATGTGATTATCGCACATTGCAAGTATCCACTTACAAATATTTATTTAATTTGCTTTAAATATAAGATTTTAAATATTGAATCTTGACAGATTCGTATAAATCAAATTTGAATTTGAAGCTTATAGTTCTTCAAATACACATCTTTCGTTAGAAGCTTTAATATTATTTAATAGATCCCTTAAGTGAAATTGTGAAAAGGTTCTGCGACTGTACCTGGGGCTTCTGGGGATTAAAATATCGAGCGATATCCGGTCACCATTCTGTTAACCGAAACAAGAGCCGTTTCCTCTCCCCTATCGGTGACCCTATATTTCATTACTCAAGTAACATTTTTAAATAACGGAAAAAAATGAGAAAAAAGAAAAAAAAACAATCGAAATATCGGTATCACGCAGTGTACGGTTTCTATGTACATTCACGAGCAATGCGGCAAAAATATATATCCGTTTTTCAGAGTCAGGTCGACGATACATTACCGTTACTCTAACCCGATTCACCTCCAACCCCCTTTTGCACCACTTTCCCGAATCCCGCGTGTTTTCGATACCACTGCCACCCACACCAGAATAACAAAAGTGGGGAAATGCAGATTAATACCTGCTTTGTGCGAATTTCCCAAGCGATATCGAGATACTCTTGTGGTAGATGACAAATTTTACGGTAAAAAAATAATACACGTTATCATGAAAATTATTTCCGGTGCACCCGCTGAAAATGATTAAATTACGATCAACATCGTTTTCGTGTGTTCTTTTACACAGTATTTCAAGTACATGAAGTTCCAGCTGTCAGGCTACATAAAAAACTTATAATAGGTAGAAAGAATACAAAAAATATTCCAGAAAAATGTGCTCATCTAAGATTATGATGATCCGATTGACCCGATATATATTTTATGACTTTCAGAAATGTTTGCACATGATTTAGGAGACTCTACTTCTCGAAATTGGTCTGAAATTCAAATTCCAATTCGATGTGGGCTCCATAAATCTCCTTTGCTGCAAAACCAATGACAGTTAAGGAAAAAATAGAAAAAAAGCCTTTTTTGATAGTCAATGGAGTTCGAGGGACTTTATTCGAGCAAAGTTTATATAGAACCTTTACTTTTTTATCATTGCTATTCACACCTCACGATTTTCTGGACAGAATAACACGAAAAATTGTTCTCAACACGCGAAAGTTAATTTTTTTTTTATATTAATCAAAAAGAGAATGCGCTTATATAGGAAAGAGGAGACCGGGTTTAGATTCAATCGAAACCTCTCGCACGTCTTTGCGGTTCTTCGGTTCTCTTCTTATCGCCAACCCGTCGCATGCTTGGCTTCCCTCGTTCGTTTCTCAGTTTCCACCGAGCGGATTACAAAAGGCTGGTGTAGATATGCAGAGGGAAAGAGAATAAAGGCATCGTAGGCTCGGCGGAAGAAACCTCTGAAGTGTGACGAAAAAGGAAATATCAAGGGAACACTGTACGTGTCTTCCCCATATGAGAAGATCCGAGCTAGGTACGCTCTATTTACTTTTTTAAAGAATGCGATTAGACCTCTTTATAATCTTTTCAATTCCAGAGAATTAAACTAAGTACTCGACATTTAAAACGTTATTATTAACAGTAAATGTTTGCTGTAATTTATTATGTAAATCGTTGATGCAAGAAAATCAAGATAAGCTTATTGTTAACGTGAAAATATGGCACTTAAATTAAAACTTTATGCAACTATCGTGATTCGAGTCTGAAATCTAAGTGTAAACTTCAGTAAAGTTTGAAACCCACTTGTCTCAAGATACGCTTAACACGATTAACAATAGTTTTGTCTTAGTTCGTTCTAGAACTTGCATTGTACTATTGTTAGTTAATCTATAGCGTCTCCTTCGAATATTTAGCAATAAAGTAACTTTCTGAACAGAATACAATTTTGAAATTGAAAGGAAGCAAAGTGATGGAATAAAAGTTTGATGAAAATTTGAAAACGAGTTTCGCTAGAAGATTATTCTATAAAAAGTGGATGTATATTAAAATTCATAGGAAATTTTCAAGATTTTAATTTCGCGAGGATAAAATTAATCGTTTTATGTTCTTGAGAAACGTCTTTGGTAAAAATTGTTCATTGATTGTGAGTCCATTTAACAGCGGAACGTTCCGATGAATAATAATGCCTTTTATTATCGTTTGCTGATCCAGTAAACGTTCAGAATATGTATTGGGACATAGCGAAGTGAGAAAATAGATGCCTGTGTTTACACACATGTCATGCTTGATTGCAATCCGAATAGACTCTGTTGGCAAATATGGAAACAACGTATTTTCGCCAGACTCTGTTTGAAAATTTAACTCTGATTCCCTGCAGATATTCAACTTTCAGTTAAATTTATTTCCTACCATTTCGTGAATTTTGGTGTGAATTTTCGTGAATAACATAAAAGCCTCTTTCAAGAGATGAAAGGAAACCTGATGGACATCAAATTCTGTTTGCGTTTGTATTAAACAAACTATCAAATAAACTTCAATCTCCAAATTCCTTTATTTTTTAATTACTAATTCAACAAATGGAGCCTGGGGCAAATACGACATTGCTTTAATTACATTTAATTTTATTCTGCTTCGTCAGAAATTTAAAGTTAGTATTTACAAGTATTTATACTTTGGCATGTAAAGATTTTAGCAAAGGATATGAGATTTTTAAATATATTCGAGCTTGTTGAGCAGTTTTTCGCAGAGCTATTTGGTGTAGTTAAACAAAACTGGGTTCGAGTCTTTATCGTATCGGTCTAACTGCGGTCAGCCTCAAATTTACATAAATGCGAATGCCTGCTGAAACGCACGCCGAAGCACATAGAATGCCTGCATTAGAAACCCTGAATCGATAAATTTCCCGCTTTAGTGAAACGTGATATTTCCTTTAATCAATATCAGTTTATTTCCAACTGAGGGAACCTCGATCCCAATCCACAGTTGCAAAATATTTCTTTTTTAAGTAACACCATCTGGAAACAAACGTTTTTTTATTATTTCCAATTTTACACAAAATATATCAGGATATATTTCGGAACGTTCCAGGTGGATGACAGAATACTTTAGCCTATCTCGAAAGATATAGAGATTTGTATGCGAAGTGCGCGTAGATCGTATTTTATGTTAAATTTTCATTTGCCTCGACGAGAAAAGGAATTATGAATTGTCGGCAATAAAAGTCACAGATAGCAGCAAACGTCAGTAAATCAGATTGCCCAGAGTCGATGGCTGTTGAGGAAAGAGAAAAACGAATATTTTATCAGCATCTCCAATTTATTCTTCTTAGTTCGGAAATATATGACGTCATAGGTTGGCTTTTGATAGCAAGTTACACAGCGATTGTCACAGATTGTTATGACTGATGTGGCAAAATCTGTCAGAATTATTACAGGAACATCTGCGTCAGTTGATGGCTTGCTCACAATCATAGTAGTCATCCTGGCAATCGAATTAGTATCTTTGGAAACTGAAAATCTAGTAATATTACCCATATAAACAAATTTTTCATTTAATAATAAAATTTCCAATCAAACAATGAAATATTTAATTATGAAAAGTGATACCTCCGTCATATATGAAATGTAAATATCTCTTTGTAAAGAAAAATCAATGCTAAAATTTTTTATCATTTCAATTACTAATTACTAAATAATATATTTAAAAGATTTATGTTCTTTTGTGAATTCTAGTAATGTCTAAAACTTGAAATAAATGATGATAATGTTAGAATTATATAAGAGGTTGGGAAAAATCAAGAGACAGTTATGAAGTGACGATAATGAGGAAGGAGATGGATGGCTGCGGTTGAGAGCTGTTGCGTTTACAGCTAGTGACATGTGTGAGGTTGATAGCCCGCGTCACCATTGGACGGAAGATTAACGGGAATTCCACTTTTCGACCCACATTAACAGCCCGTAACAGAGATTCGGTCAATCTGTAAAGTGCAGGCAATTTTCACGTCAACACAACTGCTCAACAAGCTAGTTGAACGCTCTTTCATTGTTTCAAGTACAATATGGCAAAGAGTACCATAAATACTATAAACAAAATCATTTATCAATAAAATTTCGTCTAATAATCACTGCACACATACATGTGAGTAATAATGCAAGAATAGACTGAAATATTTCCCTTGTCTGACTAAATCAAGACTTGTACTACTGCCCGACCATAAACTTTGCGATTGTCTTCCCACATCAAAACTTACACTACTGTCTGACTATAAGTAAACTAACTACTTGCTTACTCTTTTTTCAACTATAATTCTTCATTCGGTCTGCAGATAGTTTTTCTTATAAGATTTTTAACTTTTTGGAAAGTAAAAGTAATAGTTATAATCTATATTTAATGTATTTTGCAATCAAATGGAAATAGAAATGATAAATGTTTATAAGCTTCATTTAAACTCGAGGATATTTCTGATTCGGATAATTTATGACTCGGGCAGTGTTTTAGTAATATTTTCATAAAGCTTCCATTACTCAAAATGCTGCATTTTCTGCACTTTGGTTTGAAAGCTGAAACGAAAAATATAAAGAATTGTGAGAAGTGTATGCAGTGTAAATGTAGGCTTGGGACAAACATTACCTCAACGAAATACTCCCTTTTAGGATCTCATATCTCACCGGCCTGGAAATAACCTCCCGTTGCGTGAACCCCATTTGCGTTCCTATAGTAAACGTTGACAGGGGTTAAGCATCGACATTATAAATGACTTCGTCCCCAATTTGGAACAAAAATACATAATAAATCAAATTCTTACATCTTCAATAAAAGTAACTCGTACTTGCGAAATACTTTCAAATTTATATGAGACACTAATCCGAAAAGAATATTAAAAAATAATAATTTTTCTGGTTTTATCCATCAAAAACACTATGTACTGAAAATTGTTTAAACTGATGATATTAATTTATAAATTTAAATTGCGAATATCTATTTTTGAAAGTGTGATCTTTATCATTTTCATTGCTAACAAAATATTCTTTTATCTTTATTTTATCTAACAAGAAGGAATGCACAGATTAGTTTTAAGTCCAGTTGAGTGGAAACCAGCAGGAAAATTACGATTCCTCGCTTGTACACGAAATGAAATAAGCGCTTTGACGATGAATGTAATTCACGAGTGTTTCAGGACAAGTCTAAAGGGTCAACTTCAAAGCATTTGGACGTGTAGCTTGTCCTTTTCAAGCTATATTTCAACATAAAAGAATGCTTGTTTCTCTCAAGTTATCATATTTTTTACTCACTTTAAAAACACTCCTGAAAATGTTTCGTGCTATCTTGTTGAAAGCCTGACACGAGTTTTACTAATTAAATGTTTTCACATTGACGTTCTTTATTCAAAATATGTCCAAGGAAAATATATCATTAATAGTGAAATAATTTTCTCTCGTTCGCTAATTATTTTTATCTCGTCAAAAGAAAGAGAATCTTATTCTGGAATGATCTATTGCAAGAAATTCTGTATACAAAGAAATTCCTTTCATTTCTTTGTTGAATTCACTGCGGCGGTTTTGCCACAAAGGGTTTGCTTTTTAAATAGACGTAAGCTCTGCGTTTGGATTTTTCGAATTCAGCTATATCCAAATGAAACAAAATAAAATTTACACAATGAGAACTGTGTGAACGAAGAAATTAGCTGCCGTGTTGCCTTTGCTTGACGAACCAAGATAATGTAGCTTTTCTCACTTTGCACTTGGTTCGTTGCACCATAAAGCGATTTCACTATACAAAAATTGTTAGTTCAATTTTAAAAGGTACGTTTATTATTTAAGAAGCTTGTTATATTTTCTTTCTATTTAAAATGCTTCTTTTAATAGTTTAAAAAAACATATTTTCGAATTTGTATACAAGTTAATTCAATTCAATTCAATTCAATTCAATTCAATTCAATGAAAACTCTTCATTTTAATAGATTGAAATTAATCAATTAAATGTCTTAATTCATGAACAGAATTTAATACATATAAATGTATTTGATTAACATTCATGTGTGCTCTAAAAATGTAGAGTATTTATTTGTGGTGTAAATAAATCGAAAATCAATCCTTTTAAGACATTCATTTGTCTGTGTCGAAACGAGAAAAATCACCATCGCTTTTATTCGACATGAGAAGTGTCGACGCCTATGCATTCGTGAAATCGCGTTCTAGTAACTTGGGATACGAACAGATACCGAGCTTAGAAGAGAGAAGTTTGCCAGATTCAATTTACTAAGTGAAAGCCTCCTCCTTTAACCGCGTCTCTGGTCCCTCTGGAGCTCTTCCATGGTTTTGCGTGATTCAATAAAATTATACATATACACAGATACACTCTCTCAATCAACCTAACCAACTCAGAGAAGAAATCTGGCAAGTCGATTGACGAAAAATGGTTATAAAATCCATATGTCTATAGACATAAAAATTGAATACCCCAGCGATTTTACCGAATGAGAATTTCATTCGACGGGGAAAAATATGCCAATTAAACTCATTGTTCACCGAAAATGCGTCACATGCAAATATACTCGTACCGCTTTATATTCAATTGAATTTTGTATAACAAATTACGAAAATGGATCATTGTTTTAGTTTACTTTTAATTCAGTACTTCAGTAAAACTGATTCATTTTGAAAGCACTCGAAACAATTAAACCAATAGTGTATTAATAATAATTTAATCTTTTTATATCAAAAGTGAACATGAATTGTAAAATTGAAAAAAAGTCAGTCATAGCTTAAGCTGGATTTAAGTCGGGCTTTTGAGAGTAAGCGAATGATTATTATTATACAGTTTTGAGATTTTCCCCGGCGACAATCTCGAACAAATGGCCCCACAGGATTGTAAAATTGCATGCAGCGTAAGTGCAGTGAGATAAGGGAAGAAAAATAAAAGAAAGAGAAAGCATGAGTTCAGTTTCAGTGTGATTAGTTTGGGCGCTTGACCTAGGGGATTTTACGCTTTCAGAATGAACGTATCCTCGCCAGATAGGCAGCTACGTGACTGCAAATTTTAATGCTGTTCCTACTGCGAATAGAAGATCACGATTTGCTGCTAGATTATATTTTCAACGGTCAGCTTGAGTGGCTGCAATTATAATTAAAAAATAATGAATTTAAATCTCTCACATGAGAGATTTAAATTCATTAAAAAAGTCTTTTATTATTTAAATTCATTAAAAAAAATTATCTGACTTTAAAAATATGTAATTAGCAATTTCTTTATAATAATTGAAAGTATCTTTCAAACACTTTCTGAATTTATATTTTATGGTACAATGTGCTGAAGTAAAAGTATACACATGCTGTTTTATATATCTTTTCATGTAAGACGCAAAATCCCTTTCGAGAAAAATGTCCCTCACTTTGAGCAGTTCGAAAACCATTTCGTTTTCCTCAAAAGAAATAATTCTTTTCATCATTTTATTTCACTCAAGTCCTTTCTCTTTCTTCCTGAAGTTTTACAATCTGAAAAAATCTGCCGTTAAGTGCTCGGTCTGTACTTGAGAAGTGCTTGTAAAGGGCGGAAGTCCCCGGGTCAATTCTTGGGAGAGAGTCGCGGGTAATTTACTATCATTTAGAAAAGTAGCTGCTGGAACAGTCTGGAAAGGCAATTGGTGGTTAGTAGTACAAGGAGTAAGAGAGAAAAGTTTGCGAGTCGCGGAAAAAAAGTAAAAAGGAGAAACGATATTCCAAGAGTGCTTTCTCATTCAGCAATAACCAGCAAGATGCATCGTTTCACTTTCCTTTTAAAACAACTCTTAACTCTGACGGTTTCACCGAGAAACTCATTAAAAAGTTACTTGAATTCAATTTAATTTACTTGAATTTAATTGAAAATTTTTTAATTCATTTCAATTCGATCGAATTCATTTACATTCTCTTGAATTCACCTAAATTTGCCTTAACTCACTTACACTTATTAGTCTCCTTCAGTATAATTGATTTATATTTAGTAGAATTTAGTTAAATTTGTTTTGAGCTCAGTTAAATAGAAAGTTCACGACGCAATTTGAATTCGGTCTATCAAATCTGCTATGCACATCGACTCAAGCTCTGTGAAATTTTAAACTCGGTAGTTTATTGAAATAAATTCTGCATGAAAAGTTTCTGTTATTGTCTACCATAGAATAGATATTTTAAAAACTCTCATGCAAATATTTAGTGTATAAAACAAGAGGAAATGCATAAGGATTAAGGATATTGAAATAAAAAAAAAGAAATAGCATGTTTTCGAAAGAGGAGTTTTATTTTTCATCTTCATTTCAGAAATCCAGGATTTTGCTTTAGCAGTATGTCATCAATAAAGCTTGAGGCCGCTATTAATTTCATGCTACAACTCGTAAATCCTTGGTACTAATCACTGCTTTCCATGAGATTTTCCATGAACAGTCGAATCCTTTATACTCGTAATCATTCTCCATACAATTCGTGTAGGCGGTATTATTGAACTCCGTTATCGCGTTCGTAATCCGACCTTCTTACCTCATTCAATATTAGTCTGAATGCCATTCATTGTACTTTGTATGAACCCCTATTGCTAAAACACAACTACATATATTCATCGTCTTAGTAACGAGATTAAATTCAATGAAGAAGCTTACTAAATATAGATCAAGTAAACCTTACTAGCTTATCAAAGTAATAGTATCATTAGGCAAGTTATTAAGTCATGCAAACTAATTTAATTAGTTTAAAATTGATCAGTAATTCAGGCCTGTTGACTACGCCCATTAATTATATTTTTATTAAGATGCTTTCCGAAATGCATCCTGCACAGAAAAAACAAGGACTGAAAGTGTTTACAGCTGAAATCAGTTTTTAGGCTGAATTTCAGTCTTAAGTCAGTTTTTAGTCTTGTTTTAAGACTGACAAGTCTTGTTTTTAGATTTCTTAGTCTTAAAACAAGACTAAAAATTGACTTAAGACTGAAATTCATCCTAAAAACTGATTTCAGCTGTAAACACTTTCAGTCCTTGTTTTTTCTGTGTAATGTGTAGAAATTAATTGATTGAAGAAGAAATATAGTTATAATTTCACGCTGGTACATGACGTGTAATTAAAAATAAAAAAATATGATTTTAGACGTTAAATAATATAAATTGAACAATGATGTATGGCTCAATTATTCGTAACAAAACATGTCAAACAGAATGTGAGAAACTAATTTAACATCGAAAAAAATGTGTCACTGGTATAATAGGAATGAAAGAGCTGTGTTCTCTCGTTCGTCGTGACCATTGTGTATTGTGTGAATTCATTTAGTAGCAAAATCGATGAAGCAGAATGCACGTCCTCAGTGTCTCTGGAAAGGTTAATGAGTCAAGCTCGCTTTATTTTCGCACAGAGTATATCGTTCCTTCTACACAATATGGACGTTTAAAAATCCATTATACTCTTTTCCAACGGGATATAATGAACGTTCATAGCCGGGGGCAATATCAGCTTTCGCTGAGAGTCACCGAGTCGCTCTAATAACTCGGTTGTAACTCTACACTGAGCATTAATTTTTCGAATTTCCCAAGTCTTAAATGTTATCTACAGCTTCGAAAAGTGGACTTATAGTGACACTAAAACATCCGAGATATGAGCGTTTTATCAGCCACTTTATCGAAGCACCTGGGGTCTTTGCAGTGTCCTTTACAGACAAAGACAATTTGAAATATAGGACCCATTTTCTTTCTTCGAGGCATGAGAAAAAGAACCAGGTGCCTTGGGGAGTAAATAAAATTATACTTGTCGACTCTGCTTTGGTACATTCTTGAAATCTCTCATCTGTCTTCTGTTATCGTGAGCTCCAGGAATTTGTCAAGTGTCCCAATAAACTTAGTGGATTATAGGAGCTTTAATAAAGTCGTAGACCTAACGTTTATTTTCGGCTGAAAAAAATTGTAAAAATACTGTTTTCTTCAAGAATTTCTATACATTGTAGCCTTTTTCACAAACTGATAAAGTAGAAACTAAAATCAGAGAGCAAGGGAATTTTTTCCATGTCGGTCTCGTACCTTCTCAAGGGAATGATACGTGGTCAAATGAATATCTTGAGCGCCTCAGGTTGAACGTGCCAGGCTTACAGAAATATCTTTTATCATTTATTTAACTGTTTTCACACGGTTTAAATTCTCCGTTATAAACAATCCATATATCTATAAAGATTATAAATTTACAATATATCTGGTGCTCAATAATAATGTATTCTTGAGTATTTTGTGAATTTCTGTTCTATTTTGATTAGATTTTCCTTGAAATCTCTTTTCTTTTGTCAGAATTATAAAAAATAGACTTTCTATTTAATTTGTGTGATATTTCTAGCACAACTCACAATATCTGTCATAGTTTGTCCACTGTGGTGTCCACTTCTGTGGCATTACGAGCATTAGGACCCGATGTACAACTCAATTTCGCCACAAGGATGGTTTAGCCCTTCTTCTCTAGAGACCTTCAAAGAATACGGACATCTTTCCCACTTTTATTGGATTTCTTGCTCTTAAAGATCAAAATACAATTTTTTTAAATCCTACTTAATCATATTTTCCATCTCTTGTTACTCCACTTTCATATAAAAATAACGGAAAAATCAAATCAAAATATAAATATTTAATATTTGCCTTTATAAATAGTTTTTAATTATGTGGTTAAGACCTTTCTTATCTTTTCTGTTTACATACTGTTAACAAAAAAAAAGATAGTTTATGGAAGTTTGTTGCACGTTTTTTAAACTACTGTAGTTGACAGAGTGTAGAATTTTCTCCCTCATTACTTATCTAGAACTTTGTGCACTACAGTAGGTGTAGAACACCAATGGATTTTTAGAGGCGAGGCTGGCTTTTAAAAAATAAACAAAGCATCATCGGAGAAGAGTGACTTTTAAACTTGGAGGTTTTAGGTTAAGTGAAAAGTCTTGTAAAGAATCTTCAATGTTCTTACGGACGAGAGTATAGGAGAAATTACGATAACGCCTAAAGCGGTTGTTAGTATTTAATCCTATCAGAAAGCTTCTAGAATAAACAATTTTTTTTTTTTTTTAATAAAAAATTATTCTATTCCGTTTATTTTAAACACTGTATCACTGTACTTATTGTTTCATAGGAAATTTAACAGTTTTTTAATTAAAAGTGCTGCTGCAAAGTATTTTAACTGAACGATGAACGAAAACGAGGTAGATAAATTCGTAATTACCTCTGTGCAGTTATGCTCGCCTCGTAAAGAATAGAACTCTGAAAGTCTGGAAACTAAAAAGAAATAAAATAAACACTGCTCTACGTTTCAAGAGGTTTACGTCGAAGCTTGATCGTTTCTCGTTTCGTAAGAAAAACTTTGCGCTGGTTTACAATGATTTTCTTAAAGAGGGAGTAAATCGAAAAAGATTCTATTACCGGTTAGATTTTCTTTTCTCTGAAAGAAAACAATTATTTCATAAAAACTGAAAAATTGACGTTTACTTTTTGAAATGTTCTTTGTTATTTCATTATTTATTTGCCTCATTAGAAAGAAAAAAAAACGATGAAAAATATCATAATTCCTTGTTGGAATGCATTTTTCAGAAAAGTGTTAACTTTAAAAGAAAAACTTTAAACACATGCTACACTCGCTGGTGAAGCAAAAGTGTTTCAGTCCACATTTATGGAAGGTTGGTCGACGGAGGAACAATAAAAGTCGAATAAGTGTTTTATTGCAATTGCGGAATTCGTTATTCCATTTTACGACGCGAGGGCATTACATCGCGCTGTGAATTTAAGTTGTGCGTTTGATGCCTCTATGTCGTTGCTTTTCCTCGACCGACAAGACGAAAAAGCATCTAAACGTCGTAAATCTGTCACAGAATCACAGGAAAACACTAAGGTACTTCAATGCATCTTATATGCAAAAGACTATGTCATCAAAATGGAAAACGAATGACGAAATGGCGAAACTGTAAAACTGAGGTAACTGCTAAAGAAAACGAGAACAGTATTTTTTAAGTACACAAAGTTTTATCGAAATTTTATTGGAAAATTGTAATAGCTTGAGAAAAGAAAGTATATATCTACGTTCGCAACAATCTGACGCAATAAACAAAACTGGGTTATTGCAAAGAGTTTTCGAAAGCATTTTTTCTCACTCCTTCTTCCAACCTTCAAAAGTTAGTCAAATAATTTTATATATTTTCTTTTATAAATTATATGATTCTAACAAATTCGCGAATGTCCAAAGTTTTTTTTTTTATGAAATGAGAGTAGTTTGAAAGAGTGAGAGATAAACCGCCAAAGTAGAAAATAAATATCTGGGATTGAGATCATTAAGGGTCAAAGATAGTGGATATTTATGCTCTTATAAGTATTTGACAAATAAAAATCCGGTTCTCGATAAACCGCGGAAGATTCATGCGAGTACATTTTTTTAATGCGCTCTAGTTTGCGAAATAAATCCAGCTGTCTGCCTTATGTACTCTTCCCTCGAAAAGGCAAGATTGGAGGGAGGGAGTTGATACTCAGCCAGAAGAAATCGCAGTGCGGTAATGCAATTTCGTTATTTCTCAAATGTCTCGATCCGGCGATTTCGGTCTTCTCCCGTTTGTACAATATATTATTCATGAAATATCGCGCATTATTTATGAAAGTAGCGCGACGGATTTTAATATAACCACTCAGAGCGCTACTCGCGTTTTCATATCGCGCGAAGCGATATGCGATATCGAAGTCGTGGAGGTGACTGCATTTCTATAACGCAGTTGAAAAAGTAGATATGTCAGGTTTTCATGAAAGTTAAATTTCAAATTTTAAAATTAAATTTAAAGGGAAAACTCTCTTCTTGAAGCATGACAAAGAATTTAAGCTTGTGTCGCATCTTGTGACATTTTCTTTAATTCAACTTGCCTATGTATCAATTTATTGAAAAGAAAATCCCTTTTTAATTAATCATATTTAAATCTGAATTTTGCTTAAGCTATCTCTCCACGAAATTATAAATCGTAAAATGTATCCCCTTGAAATCCTCAGTTGATTCGGAGTTTCGTAAAGGATTGAGAGGAAATTCTGAAACGGAAGACAGGAAACAGATAAACCGAACGAGAGGAACAGAATGAGATACGACTGCCTAGATAGAGAAGAAACTAGTAGGAAAAGGGGTAGAAGGGAATCCTAGACTCCTTGACGAAACTTTAGCGGTATCACAGAGAGCAAATAAATTTATGGGTAAAGTTAAGAGCATTTGCAAGCTGAGTATTGCAGTGTGTTGCTTGGGGCGCTTTTATTTTCATTTCTTTTTCATTTTAACTCCTCTCTTCCTCACTCTCTCTCTCTCTCTCTCTCTCTCTCTCTCTCTCTCTCTCTCTCTACTGCTACTTTACCTTTTTTCTCTTTTGGATGGCAAATTGGGTTATGCATGCACGTACGTGAGTCTGACATCAGCTACTTTTTTTTCACTTTTTCATTTGGGTTAATTAACCGCGCTTTCTCCTCCAAGTATGTATTGTGAGTCGTTTCATAGCGTCTGTATCTTTCGATGAGACTAAGTCAAATTTGAAACAATTTGAACATTTTAATTCTACGCCCAGTATGACAAATAAATCCAGTTTCTTTCATATTCAATTGAGGCAACTTATCTTTTATATATTTTCATTGAAAATATAAAAATCCACAAGAAAATCTTTTAAAGTAATGGACACACAAAAGAGTAAAATGCATTTATCATTTTTTTTATAATAACTCTACTGTAAAAGGTTTCTTTTACACACTTCTCTGTGTACAAATTAAATTATTGAATATTTAAAAGGTTTGTAATATGTCAACCTTTGTGTGTTGAGGATTTTGTCGGATTTTCCCTAGAGGTACGATGTTGCAAAACCTATGGTAAACAGCAATTTTCGGCTTGTATCGTTGAATGGGTATGTCATTCGCAGTATTTCTATAGTGCTCTCCTGACAGTAGAAAATCAACTACCACTTTTTATCCAGTTATTCTAAACGTGGAATTGTGCTAATTTTGTATAGTATTCATTTTTAAAATAAAAAATATATTAAATTTTGGACAATACTATGAGTATTATATATATATACTCATAAATTTTCACGTTCTCATGAAAAAATAAATTTCTCGATTACTTTTCAACAATGGAAAAAAAGTCTCTTAAAAGCGATCTATTGCATTCTTTTATTTTACAGTGACAGCTCATTTTTATGGAGCAAGCACTCATATATTGCGCTCATAAACAGCGCACATATGTTAGCAATTTATGAGCCATGGCTCATAAATTGCTAGCAGATTTGCCATAACGGATTTAATATTAATGCGGTGCGCGGCAAGAAAAAGACGATTGTGGTCAATCATCCAGAGCCAGGGAGAAAATCGTAAAGTGAGTTAATCGTTCAATTAATTATGAAGAGTGCAAGCTTTTTACTCAGACTGAGTTATTTAGCCCCATTAACTCTAAACTGACTAGCGTGAGACTTAATTAACGGCATCAGCAAACATGGGGTTGGTTATTGACACATGTGTGTGTGTGTACTTTATACTCAAATTAGCTTTTGAAAAATTATTGCCTCGCGTTCAAATGTCCTGTGTTGCATGTGCATCACTATTAATTGGAAATTTCAAAAATTAAATGAAAAACGATACGTTTTGATTTTTATAAATAGTTATGAAAGTAGGTTTTGCTAAACTAGATGATTTAATGTCATGCCATTTTCCATGTGCCTCGAATTTCGGATGGTCAGTAATTTACAAACTTTATAACAGTTATAAATAATTATGCAAATGAAATTCATCATTATTTTATTTGTATCGTAAGTAGAGTTTTCTGGGTCATTTCAAATAATGTAGATCGATTTGAAAAAGGAAATAAATGCCGAGTAGCTTGTTTTCGCTGAGCACAATACTGGAGAACAGTAAATATGCGACATCTGCTCTCGACCTGAGACTAGCGACTAAGGCGATAATGAAGGAGAACGGTTACTTTTCCTAGCACGTTTGCATTGAGCTCATATAACTTCAACAAGTGCCAAGGCGCGTTTTACACGACAAGTACGAGCAAAATTGTGAATTTCCTCGTTTCAACGAGCGCATTCATGAAGCTGCATTTATGAGAGGCTCGATGATGGAAGGAAAGTAAGCTGCTGCTAGTTTGTCCTTAAAGCATCATTGCTCCTCCGAGATATAACACGTCACTCTCATACACAGCAAAATCGTAAAAAATACGACCTCGAGTTAAAAAAGAGTGCCTGTGCTAAACATTCAGAGTACAATATCAATTTCCTCATTTAATTATAGAAGACTGGTTCAATTTTTATGTTGTAATAAATCATCTTTGTACATTTAGTGGTAAAACGATAGTTATTTATCAAAATATTCTTAATCTTTTAATTTCGATGCCTAAAATTGTAAAACCAGTATCTAATTAAAGGGTAAAGAATATGATTTTTTATCAAAAAGCGGAAACAATCGCGTAAGAATATTTACTTTATACACACTAACTCGCGGCATTATTAAATCCAGAAAGATGAAAGATAAACTTTTTTTATCCTCTTATACGTATATTACTTTTACACGGAGATAAAGAGACAGTGAAGCACAATCACGATGAAAAGTCTTATCCAGAAATAAGTAACTTAACTAAAAAAGGGAAAATTGGAAAACAGAGGGAACTTTAGAGACACGATATCTTATTTTAATATTGTATAGTTTGTGGAGCACAAAGAAACTTTTTAGATTGGTAGATGAGAAATTAATAATAAATAAAGTGTCTGACACTTGTTCTACTGTCATAACGAATAAAGTATTCCAACTCATAAGAAAGTTTATTTCTGAAATATAGGTAACAGGAAGAAGTAAACTCCGCTGAGTAATTTCCTTCCTAAACATTGCGCAGTAGATAAAGTCGAGTTAGTCAGCCGGGCTCTGGCGAAAGCAAAACTCTTACTACTTAAATTGAAGCAGATTTACATTTCATATGTAGATACACAACTATACAGCTATCATCCTATCCAATTTTCTCATGAGAAAAAAAGAGAGGAAATATCATTTTTCTTGAAGAAAATGTGGAATACGTACTCTCAAAACCTAATACAAATACACGTCACATATACTGCTATCGTTTCTTGTATGGAACCAACGTTCCTTTTTTTAACCATTTTCAATGTTCGTCTGTCTCTCATTTTTTTTCTTTTTTCATCTTTGCTTTTCTTCACAACTGAAAAAGTAGCTCTTTTTCCTTAACTGTCAAAAGAAGAAAAGAAACCTTTCTTTGTTCCGAATATGGCACGTACCTGAAAGATTCTAGCAGCCAGAGAAACGTGAGACAAGTGGTTTTCAAATAAAGATGAATTCGAATTTCAAACCTTTTCTGCAAATATTCACAAGATTTTTATCTCTGAATGAATATTTCTGAAATATATATATATAATTTAAATATGGATATGTCAGCAATGAAAAATGGAATTTTAAGAAATCTTCTTTTCTTTTATTAAGCAGCTTGAGTATATTAAAACCAAGCACTAGTTGAAAATCGTCTGAGAGATTTTAGCGAAGTAATCCAATATGTTGAGCAAGAAAAACAGTTTTCAATTTCATGGATTTCTATATCACGTCTCAAATTTTCTATTTCAATAAACGTGAAATGCACGCACAGGTTCTAATAATAGCTTAGAAAGGTTTACAGTTAATCAATAAATCTAACGTGATAAAACAGGTACAAGAAAAATATGCAGTCCATGAAATTCAGTAGAGAAAATCATGATATATTCATTTTAAAATACAATACAATTTACCAGAGGTAGCAATACAGCTTTTTATTATAATCATGAATAATGTAGTTAAAAAAGCTCTCCATCTTGATTATTTCAGTGAACAGAAGTAAGAATATATTATTTGAAGTTATTATAGACTCTTTTTATGAGTGGGGTGTGGATCACGTTATCGTTATTTACCTTTTACAAATTGCTCTCTCAATTACTATGATAATCTAGCATCACTTCATTTTTATGAAGATATTACACCTGCTGCTTCTGGGGAAATCATTTCCGGCCTCAAGGAGGAACGTTTCACTAACAATTTTCCTTCAAATGTCTGCGAACCTTACAATTCGAAATATCTTTCGTGTTCGGTAACGATTTCGAGTTGCGGTCGGTAACACGCAACCACCAATCTTATGCTGTTCTACCTTTAATTAGTCCCCTAGCTCATGCTTCTCGATCATACAGGAACCGGAAATGGTATAAGCAACGAGCGCTAACGCTGAGCTGACGATCGATACTGTCATTTGTTTTTTTTTTTTGCTTGCGGAAAAACAGAATGCTTCAAGCTTCGAGTTTGAACTGACCAAGCCACGGCTTCTAATTTACTTTTCATTAAAGTTTCCAACTAAAGTAAACCACGTAATCCCAACGTCGAGTAAATCTTTAATATTCACAGAATGAAACGTGAGAATTTGTCATTGTTCCCTTTGAACCATAAACTTTCTAACTCGGCAATTTCTTCACGCTTTCAAAAAGAACGTTTGTTTAAAGGATTCCGAATTTTTTATGAACTTGAGCTTCAATCAACGTTATAGCAACAAAATTTCAAATTGAAGTACACAAGTATTGATTATTCCTTTTTTAATCTTGTTATGGAATATTACATCCAAGGGCAAAAGCAGTGAAGTGCACTTAACACAAAATGTACTTGAGGTTAAGCTACTAATGCTATTAATTGACGTAACATTTTCAAACAGCAGCCTTCACAACTGAACTCTGCATTAGACTAAAACTTTCACGCTTTCCTCCCCTTTGTTATATATTATGGCACTGTATATTATATAACATACATTATTATGAATATTTCAATTCATTTCAAAAGCTCATTATGCTTCTTTATCCTGTGATGTCATTCCTTGCTCAACATAGTAAAATCGAAATGAGCAACTGTAATGTATATATTTCGGTTTGCGAATAACTTTTAAAATATCCATAAAGTTCTCCGTTTTCTAAAATTGTTTCTGTGAAGAAATAAAGTCAGGATATCTTTCTTGTTTCCTTCTTAGATTTTGAAATAAATAAGGAGTCTTACTAGAGTAGGAAGTCCATAGTTCCAACTACATTTCTGGTCGACTGCAAAATGAACCTGACAACTGCATCTGAGTAGGTAAAACATCTGAAATTTCGAGGACATTTTCCTATTCTCCTTTCCAGATGCGCTGGTTCAAGAAAAATGGAGATTTACGAGATTATCCCTTTTTTCTCCAAAGCTCTTTTCCAACGTGTCGCTTTCCATCACCAGCAAAGAAGCTAGAGGCCGAAGCTCGAGCAATATGTACAAATATGCGATCAATAAATATATTTCGACAAAGAATTTTTCATCGTGCTCATAAAAAACAAAACCCGTCATGTTGTTTTTATCAAAAATACATATAAAGGTCGTTAAGGGTGATGGGTCCAAGTTCTAACCACAGCATTCAACTTCTTCACTTTGCTCAGCAAAAGTATATATTTTCCCTCTGTAGCGGTACTGATTTTTTAAATAGATATGTTATATATCTTATATATCAATTATACATTAAATATTATTTCGATAAGCTAATACATCAGTTCCGCTTCCCTTTAACTTATATTAATTATACATATGACTGAGCTTCTGGTACTGACAATTCTCGCTTTTCGTTTCTCTAACTTCTGTGTCTCTCCATTTATAACCATTTTCTCCAGCAAATATACGGATACAGAGTTGACCGAGTGTTCGTGACAGAAAATGTCGTAGCCCAAGGGCCTCACAAGGGATTCGCCCCTTGAGATAATATACCACCTGCTGCTCTTTCCTTTTAAACAGGAAAATGTTAGCGAAACTTGGATTTACCCGAGACATCGAACCCATTTCATTACTGAACTATCAATACATTTTTTTTTGCATTTTAAAGCATATTACGAGAGTGCATTTGAGAGCGAGAGATGAGAAGCGATATTTAGTGTGATTAAATCATTTTAGATTAATTAAAAAAAAATTCATTTATTACAAATTGTATCTAATGGAGATAGAGAGTCAAAAATCGAAAGCATTATATTTTTTAATGTCGACATTCACTTTATTGCTGTATTATCATTTAAAAGCAATCATTTATCGACAAATTTCGTCGATTTCAATTACGTTTCAATAAACAGGAAATTTTCCAATATTAACGCTGGGGCTTGAGGCAAAAACGCGAACCTATTTATTGTGAATATCAAAAAACGTCAGTAGCAAGAACCATAATACTCGTGAAATTTTTAATCACGCAATTTCAGTAACATTCAAATTTACAGAGCAAATTTACAAAAAGCATATGTATTGGCCGAGTATGTGTCTTGAATATTTCCTGCGATATCGCAACGTGGCGCTACCTCGTCCAACTCCATTAACTTCTCTTGAAGATTAACTGTCAATTTGTTCGATGCTCGTACACGTCGCGCTTCGAATCTCCAGTGAATCGTGAATTACGTTCCACCATAGAGTTTGTCTACTAAACTCTCACCCTCTTGTACCCCTAATGTCTTTCTCTATTTCTCTCATACCATAGATTTCTTCTCTTTCACTCAATCATATTGAGAATAATCAATGGGATAATTTCATGAATATATTATTATTACGATCATCTTTATCGACGTTAACGTCAACGTCACTTTAAGAGTCTGTTTTTAAAAATAGACGATGGAAAATCCTGGATTAGGATCATCACAAAAATTCCTTTATTCACTTATACCTATCCAAATAATTTAAAATTTGTAATATATTCTTTAAAATAATAAACAAATGAACATGTTTTTCAAGCCCCAACTTTAATTAAAACTACGAACAAATTTTCCACCTTTGATTTTGCAAGGATGGCTGATGATTAGTTAATTACTCTTAGAATATCCAATCTATAACCAACTTCTTAATATAGGCAGCTCGTAATTAAAGCCCCATGCCTTGACGATATTCGTCTCCCTAGTTTCGATAAGCAGACGCGACAGTAGATAAGAAAATTTCTCATCGTCGGCATCAAACCCCCTCTCAGATTTTGCTTTCGCTCTATCATTGCTTTAATTACATCTACGACAAATTTAATATGTACCTCCAGGGATTCTCAGAAAGGAGTTTATTAAAAGCAAGAAGAGCTCGGTTTCAAAGAGTTAGAGCTTTTTTTTAAACTAGGAAAAAAAACGCTTTCTCGTCTTATATATGAAAGTCTGCATAAACGCTGATATCATAAAGCTAGACAGAGTAAAGCCCTCTTTTATAGTCTTGTCATTCATAATACGATATACCAACGAGGTGCACAATAAAGGAAAAATATTTTTCTTAATCTTCCAATTTAATACTCAAGTACTGAATAAACAGTTTTTATTCTTATTAAAGGTGTTACGACGAATGTCGTTTAGACGACAAAATGCTTGCTTATTATTTAGCCCATAATAACCTTCATTAACATTAAAAGCAGAATTCCCTTTATTATCACTGGAGTTAATTGTAATGTCGTCAATTTATTAGTGTCTTTATGTCTTTTTACTTTCACAAACAGGTTCGCGTTGTGCTCCCTTCGGATCAGAAGTTTCAGGACAGTTGGAGGTTTCATAGTCATATTTTATGCGGACTGATTCACATAGCTTTATGAACGCAGGATATGTCGCGACGCGCTTCCGGTACGAGAAGAACCGTAGCAAGAAGCAAAGCCAGTCCAACGGTTGAACTCATAGCTCTGCAGTTTTAGTCTTGACTAATAAACCTGTCGTTTATCATCATAATACTCCAAGAACTAAACGGTCGAACCAACGGGAAATGTAATACAATTACAACGCTTGCTCTCGGAGCAAATGCTAGATCCAGGCGTACGAGATTTAGTAGCCTCCAATTTGTTAGAGTAGTTAATGCTTATGCATTTCTGAAAGAGGAAGTTTGCTGAAATTTCTTTTTTTCATACTCTGTTGTTATTACAGTGGAATGAAAATGAATGCTGAGCTCGGATCCCATGCGTGTTTGTGGTGCTTCGAGAAGTGAAATTAGATCCTGGTTTTATGCAGATTAACAGTCTAGCAGAGCAGGGAAAACCTGAAAATAATGAAAAAGTCTAGGAATTATTTGTTAGCGAGTTAATAATAGTTGAAGCCAATAGAGATAAAATTTATTTTATTTGAAAAATTATTATTATTACAAGGTCTTAGATTCATGTATTATATATAACGAGTGTTATTTGCTGTTAATTGAGTCTTCAATCTCATTATCAACGGCTTATTTATCTTCCTTTTTTGAATTAATTAACAGTAAGTAATCAGACAATGTAACCAACACCCGATAAAAAATAGTTGGAAAGGTAAGGAACGCTCTTCTGCTTCTGCCTCGCTTCTGGGACTAAAATCTAATCCTTGATTTAATCTTCTGAACCGAGAAATTATCTTTGGTCATCTGAGGATTTTGGAAGCGTCGAGAACACGAGGTGAAAATTAGGGTTGTTGGAATTTGAACCTCATCAGATCTGAGAGTGGTAGCTGGATAAGCCAGCTATAATATCGTCAGGATGAAGATAACGAAGTAGGATGTTTGAACAGTGAGCAGGTCTGTATTCGAAGAACAATGAGAAGGAAATGAAGGAAAGGAAAGTATAAGGTTAGCAGACGAGTCGAGGGAGGAAGTAAAGGCGACAATGCGTAAAAGGCTTCGCTCGAGGGTACGGCGTTATCACTGTGGCAAGTGGAAATCATAAATGACTGATAAAGCCAATGAGGACCATTCGCTGCCCCTTTCTTCCTCAACCCCACCTCCTCCTACTTTCTTTATTCTACCCCTTTTTGCTTCTCTGGTCACTGACTTTAAAACCGTCTTCTTATCTGGCTTGCGATTCATCTTCTAGTCGTTATGTATTCTTCCCAGTTGGCAAAACTGCTTCCCTTTTTAGTGCAGACTCAGTGTTTGCAACTACGAATACCGTATCTTCTCAAGCGTGTTCGTCACTGTACGTACGTGTAAAGGTAAAGTGGAAACGCTATTTCACTCAGAAAAAAAGATAAGACACATCGGTCGTTATCGCACGATTTCCACGGTATTGCTCTTCTTTGGTGACTCGAAGGAGACATCATTAACCACAGCTCGATATTTATGTCGAAAGTAGTTTTCAAGTACACTTGCAATGTTCAAGTTTCCAACTCTTGGATAATCTCTTGATGCTTGCTTGAAACACGAAGTTGGGACGAAATTTGAAGATATTTTTGAAAAATGGGAAAAAAGACTTTCTTCTTAATTTGGAAATCATACACTCAAAATTTTAAATTGCTCAGTTATATAAAAATGTAGAAAAGTTCTACTATTTCAGAATAATGTAGTAAATTTCGAAACTTTAGCGTCTTTCGAGATCAAATTTGATGATAGTCGAGTTCTTGCGACTTTCTAAGTGCTCGATATATATATTTTAGTGGGACTGGATACCTGGAAAAGGATCCTCTAGAAAGAAAGTTAGACAACTCAGGAAAACACACCTACGTTAAAGCATAGATCGTAAATCGTCCGGCGGTATCCTCATTTTCTCGTTTCGAAATTCGCTCAAGAATTCCTCTTCTTTTACCAAGATTTTACGAAATCCTCGGTTGATTTGCAAATCCAAAGTTAACTTTATCAAATAAAGAAGGTTCTCTCAAGACTATTTACCTTTTAGTGACTTATTAGATTAGAAATTTACCAGGACTAGAATAACCAACTAGAATAATCAATTCTTACTAGATAGAATAATCATCCATATTGGTAATAGGAGATGTGGTCGTCAATTTTTACTAGGGAGTATGATCATCAATTGTTAATAGAAAGCATGCTAATTAACTGATACTAAGCAGAAAAAAGCCTACTAGCTATTCTTAGAAGCATGTCGTAATAAAAAATTCTCCAGGGCTTGGTCATCAAAGGTTATTACGATACATGGTCGCCAATTTTTACTAGAGAAAATAATCAATTTTTACTAGGGGAGCCTGGTCATAAATTATTACTAGAGGGCGTATATTGCTATAAAATATGCAAATTGAATCATGCTCATCGGCTATTATTATTCAAGGGTGTGTCCTAGAGTCCATTCTTAGGAGCTATTGTTGTGAGATATTGTTATCTATTTATTTGCTTATTTTCACAGATTTAAGTTTTTGTTGCACTGAAAAGAGTAGCACTGTCCAAGAATAGCTGTAAGTTCTAATAAAATGGTCATAAACATTAGGTTTTCCATTTACGAGCGTACAGTTCACGTGTTGGTTCCGGGTGCATGAGCGTCATCAGCCACAGATCTTACCTCGGCGACCGTATATTCTACACTATGTTTTCCTATACCCGCGCTTCTCATCCCTCTGGCTGCTTCTGTCGGTCTCATACGAACGTTAAGACAAAGGCTCAGTTCATGGCAAAGTTTAGCTCGTGTGGCCTTTTAGAAAGGAGGGCAGGTTACGGCCGAGCTTTTAGTACAGAATGGCACACGTTAACCCCAGTGTGGTCATATAACCAAACTTAACGTGTTCAACACTCGACAGACCTACATTCGGCATTGCGTTATATTGTCCTATATACATTCAAGATATGTATCATAAACTCAACTCCCTAACTAGCTTTCCATACTGAAAGGGAGTTGAAACAGATTCGCCGAAATAATTTAGGGCTTAATTGATTCTTATAAACGATTCAAATACAGGTAACTTTGTACATTGCCGAAAAGTTTTCAATATCTCGTGTGATGATAAATATTAGAAATGAATACAAAAATTGCATTGCCTTCTTCTTGGACTTTTTTTTAAGGTCAGTTCTGACTTTAACTTTCGTCGGAGGTAAAAATATTCCTCACCCATCTAAGGTTTTTATTACCTCTCCTAGGAATTTGTTGTGTTCATATCATTCCGTAAACTGATATTAGTGTGTCTTGCGCTAATACTAAAGTTCAAACTGAATGTGAAATGTACTGACACGATTTATATTTTTATACTGGAATTTTCGATCATTTACTGAATCAATAGTGATTTAATGAACTGAAGCTTAGAATCCGTTTTACGACGTGACGAAGGCTTTTGAAGATTTTAAACACTTTCCATTTAATCTTACATTATTTCCACTCAAGGATTACTTTCAACACCTGAGCGCATGACCGAACAAGTCCTTTCTTCTTCGACCGTTGCGTTACTGTTCTTGATGGCTTTAAAAGTAACCAGTACCGCTGGCAAAGGAAACGAAAAAAGTTGCTCTACAAAGAAACTTTGAGTGCGACGCCTTCCAAGAACAAATGAAAAAGTGTAAACCACCAAGTTGATATTCCATTTGTGATCAAACCGATAGTCCTCAACATTTACTTTCCAAAATTTCAACTGTAAAGAGACTTATAGTATTAAGAATCAGCGATATTAATCTCCTGTGTTTTAAATGAAAAAGCGATAAGTGCACCACTGATTCAGATTAAGAGAATACAAATAAAAACATAAAACTTTTAGTATTGCCTTTAAAGTTCTCAGGTTTCTGAAATCTGTCTGACTTTTCGAAAAGTGGATTTCATTAGCTAGAAATGTTTGAGTTTTATATTAGAGACTCTGCCTTATACGAACGAAGTTACATTCGTAAATTCAATTCAGCGATGCGCTCGGTTTATCCTTTCTTGGTTAAAGACTAACAGGATAATATAAAAATGCCAGCCATGTATGTATTCTGTGTACAGGATTCAATGTATCCAGTATCAGTTCGATTCTTTCCAGTTTCCTCGTCCTCTCTCAATTCCACATATTCTTTATACTACAAATGTGTGTTCTCGATGGCATCATTGCATCGAGTCCAATGTACTTCTTTCAAGTCTACTCAAATTGGAATTCGCTATGAGAAGAAAATATGAGCGACAAAATAAAATGAGATCGATTTCTCTCTGCATATATCTGCACTTAAATATGCTTGAAATAAGCTCAATTTTCAAAAATGATATCTCTTTTTTTTCAAGAAAATATTGTTCAATTTCATCCTCTTTACAATATTAGCCTGGAATTTAATTTAGTATGTGTTAATTAAAATTAGAAAAATTAGATATCCAATAAATTTGTCATTAGCGCGATAAAGTAATTTGTAAAAGTGTTCTAAAAATTTAGATGAAATTTTTCTCTCCGGTCAGCAGTCCAATGGAGCTTGAAATGCAACGGCATCGAACGAAGCTTTACTATATTCCACTCTATAATATATCAGGGATGTTCGGTGCAGGCAGGAGTTACCCATTTATCAGCACCTGATCGTGTATCGGTTTTCCGTGACTGTCAAAGTTACACACACTTCGAAAAGTGAACGTAAAAATTATAGTCCTTTGACAATGATTAGAAAATAGGGAAGCCATCTCAAATTTCTACGTACATATGCAATGTCATTTCAAAGTTTAAACTTCCAAGTTCATATATAAGTTTATTTGGAGAAGAGACGAGAATTCCATTGAGTAATTATAAAAAATACTCACACGAAAAAATATCTTCTCAAAACAGTATTTTTAATTATCAGAGAACTCATTCAGAGTTTTCATTTAATAATATACTCTTGTTCCGGCTTTATAATTTAGAAAAGGTATGAAATCTAAAAATGTATAAAATGTGTACTCCCAACGTTTTTTACTCCCTTTCTAGTCAGTATGAATAAAGTACAGAATTGTAATTAGTAAGAAAAGTAAAAAGTAGGTCATTCCTGGTACCAAGTGTAACAAACACTTCCCATTTTTCAAAAACGGTGAAGTGACCCTTATAATTTCAGAAATTGCTCGCTTTTTTAGATTTTCCTTACTTCTCATTCTTCCTTCTCGAATTCCTTGATTCCTTATACTTAAAACACTATTTTTGCGAGATTTTCGAATAATGCATATATTCTCTACATGCAGATCGACTCTATGGTGTTAACACCTGACCTAAATAAACCACCATTCATAATCGCGCACATCCCACCATACTGCATACCACAGCACAACTACCTTTAACCGCATCAGTAAATTACGTTACAGGCAATACAATTTTACGATATCGTGAAGCAGTGGTGAACCGCTCTATAGCTAATATACAAACAGAAATGCAAGTCACAATGAGTGACAAATTTGCAACAATGGGAAAGAAACAGTACACACAGTAAACTATTTCGCTGAACTAGTGAATAATTATGAGCTGTGCATTCTTATCTTCTATGTTCACAATTCTGTGTTCATAAAGTTTAACACAGAATTCACACTATTTCGTCATATCGAGTAGTTGTCAATTTTAACAGTGAATACGTCTTTAAAAATGGACCACCTGCCCTTCAAATTCGTCTTTTTGCAAAGTAATCATCAATTTTGACAGGATCGCGGTATAGTAAAACCTTGTTATTGATCGATATTTACCGCATCGTAAATTCCGCGTGAATTGAATTTGAAATTTTGAATTTGGTTTTGTTAATAATCATTGTGTCACGAGTCTAAACTCAAAATAGGTATATTAAAAATATAGGAATTTTAAGGGAATTTTATGAAATTTTTAAAGATTTCATGGAAGATAATGGGATTTTAAATGTTATGGTAGAATTTTAAAGAATTTCAAGAAGTTTCTGGGAATTTTTAGAATTTTTCACGACTTTTATCAGATTTCAATCGGACTTGAAGGTACTTTTATTATGACTTTTAAAATATGCATTTTGTGGGATTTAAATAAGGAATTTTATTCAGGAATTTCACAAGCTTTTTAGGATTTTCAAAAAATATTTCTAATTTATAAAAGATTTCGTAATATTTTTAAGGATTTCATGGAATTTGATGAAATCTTTAATGATTTTAAGAGATTTTAACTAATTTTAACATGGATTTCAAGAGATTAATGATTTTGAAGGTCTTTATGTGCATTTTTAACGATTTTTAAGTGACTTTTACGAAATTCAAGAGATTTTAAGGATGTTAAAACGATTTTGTGGAATTGTATGGAATTTTAAGATATTTCGTGAAATTTTAGGGATTTTAACAGCTTTGTAAGAGTTTTATGAGGTTTTAAAGAATTTGGAATATTAATCTGAAATTTTAAGGGATTTTATGAGATTTCTAATAATTTCAAGTGATTTCAAGAGATTTTTTTTCTATTTAATGATTCTGTGAGAATTTAAAAGGATTTCTTGGAATTTAATAAGATTTCTATGTAATATTTTTACGGGATATAAAAGATATAAAGAGATTTTAAATGTTACCGTCAAATTTCAAGAATTTTTCTGGGAATTTTAAGAGATTTTAAAGTTTGTCATGGAATTTAAAAAGGTTTCTAGGATTTCGTAATATTTTTAAGGATTTCATGGAATTTGAAGATGTTTCTAATACTTTTAATAGATTTTAAAGGATATAAAAGACATTTGAATTGTTATTGTTGAATTTAAAAGAATCTGAAAAAGTTTCTGAAAATTTTAAGAGATGTTCACGAATTTTAAGCGATTTCACAAGTTGTCAAAGGTTTCTTGGAATTTCTAAAGATTTTCACGAAGTTTAAGATAGATTTTAAGAGATTAGAGATTATATAAAATATAATAAATTATATAATATTTAAAAAGAAGATAAATGCGCGCTCGGAACGCACGTTCGTTCTTGTTTTTGTAAATAAGAAGAAACACTCTTAATGAAATGAACGTATATTTCCAAAGAACGTAGATTTCCCAAGAAATCATATGGAAAGAAAAGTACTATGGAGAAAACGCCGGAAATTCTAAAATGCCGGAAATGACGATCCTCTTATTCAAAGTAGAGAAAAGATGTCCCACATCGATTTAAGGAGTAAAGCTCCACCTCTTGAATTTTTTTTGTCTTGGGAAAGGATTGTTCATCGAAGCAAGGGATCGTCGCAACGGCGTTGATCGATGTGCTTGCCAGCTTATACAGAGGAGGACTTTCGGTACAATGAGGAATGGACTTTGGAGAAATTTATTTGCAATGCCAAAAAAGGGCAACGACGACGCAAGCTATTTATGGCCAGCAAACCGCGGCTGATTCCACGTCCTTTTGTGAGGCCAAGAGTGATGCGGCTGACCTGGCCCTTGTAGCTCGAAAGAGCACTTTGAAGGGGCTCATATAGACTATCCAGTATCGCATCTGCTTGCTGCCGAGAGGTCAGTCGAGGTAGATCGATGGGAATATTTTCCGGGTTGCCTCTTCGCTTATAGGATTGACCAAAATAACCGAGAGCCTCACTACGCTGTGCTTTTGTAAAATAGACGATATGACGGATAGGCTAGTAGCCTCCAGTGCCTCCACTCTTCAGTCTCAACTTTATTCCTTGGAGGAGTGCTTTTGCATGTATACTTCAATTTGCTTCTTCAAGGATCAAGGCTTCAGATTTCCTTTTCACGATATCAAAGACAACCAATTGACGGGGATAAGAGGAGAAAGTACAATAAATTACAATAAAATGTTTTTTGTCTTCTGACTTGTTTGCAAAAAAGCACCTTCATGCCTACAAGTTATATTTCTTCCTGATGGGAATAGATTTCGCTTTTCGTCTAAATAAAGAGAACCAATTGACCTCGAAACGAATGACCGAATCTGTAATCAATTTCCTCCGTAAATAACTTTGAGTTGACTTAACGCAACGGAAAATAATAAAAATGGTTATCCTATTATTTTTGTCAACTTTCTGCATTTGCTCTATTTTATTCTTTCGAGATGAATTTACTTTCATCTATTTCGAGTTTGAGAAGTATCTTTTTATATTTATTTTAAATCTCCACAACTAAGATCTTATGTATTTTATTTGAAAATTGTTTTGAAATATTACTTCATTCTTGGGTAAAACATTGGAAAGTTAGGAAAAGAAGGATGCTTATTAGATTTTGTAAACACGCTTTGTGCATTTGATATTTATTATCCTGTCTGAGTTGAATTTACTTTGATGTATTGAAAGTTTAGTCATTCATCATTTATAATTTACTGTCATGTCTTACTGAAGAATAATGTGTAAAATTGTGATTTTCCAAAAACTATCAGATGAACCTCGGTGACAATAAATTCCATGCAGTATGCTTGTGTGGTTCGTGCTTTGTGATTTCAAACCTGCTCAGAAGAGTGTTTCTCGCCTTAATTTCCTGTTTGACGTGCGGAAAAGAGGGGAAACTAGAGAATAATATATTATTCTTGGATCCCAACAACAATTCAGAAACCATTTATTTAGTTAGAGGTTGAATAATATGACCTTAATAATATCATTTCTATGTATTAAAAATTCTCGTTAACAACGATGACTCACTATCGGAAATTATAATGTTCCAGAACCGATGACCGAAATTCTGGGAGGACCTGATCTTTATATTGATCGTGGGAGCACGATCAATCTTACATGCATCGTTCTTCAAAGTCCGGAGCCACCGGCGTACATCTTTTGGAATCACAACGATGCGGTGAGTTCTCCATTAATTTTCCTATCGGATCAACTTTAACAATATGTTTTTGGAACAAATAGGAACATAATAGTTTCCAACGTCTTTTGTGTTCAGCAACTTGCTAAATATATTCTAAAAATGAATTCTGAAATGAATTCTGACAAGAATTCTGACAAGAAAGCTTATATAATGAAAGCTTTCTTTTTCTCTTTTCGTCCCCTTTTAATTTCACAACCCGGGCGTGCATCTATATTACAAGAGAAACAAGAGTGGAGTAGTGAAATTTATTACAATCTTATATCACGCTTTTCTTTCCCTTCCATAGTTCAGTTGAAACATTTCGAGTCTCCTTAGAATTTCTGGGATCACAGCATTATATACATTGCACACCGTAGATCATAAAGTAATGTGAAATATTTCTCCAACATAGATCTTTGGAATCGGAGAAGTGCGTGACAGAAAACCGTTGAATACTTGAAGGTTCAGAAAGATCTTATGACCTTTCTGAAAAGCAAGGAAGTCGAACAAATCTGATAGTAAAAGCCGGTCAGTTTAACTGCCTACTGCCACACACAAGAATGCCACGCAGTTCTAAATGTTTCCACTCTGAAATTACGGTTTGACCTCTGCAGACTGAACGAAACTAGGTCTAAACGAATTTTACATTAACACATTCATAAAATATGCCTTTTCAATTTTAATGGATTCTAATTCAGGATTCTTTAATTTATTCCATGACCGAGCTCTTTCGAAATCGAGCCAAGGATAGAAAAATATTTTCTATCGCCTTAAAAAACTACATCTCTTCCATTTTCTGTTAGAAGATTTGGGATTTAGATTGTAAATTGCCACTCGATTAATAAAATAAAAGCCATCTGTTTCATTCGCAGTATTTAAAATGAAGTATTGTCGCTTTGTGAGATCGTGGCAGCTTTAATTTCTCGTAAATGATTCCTTGAGTGTTTTATGAGGTGGAATATTAATGTTTAATTTGAAATTCCATAATACCTCCTGTTAGCAAAGCTTCGGACTTAAACTTTGCAGTGTAATCCGTTTAATATATTTTAATAATATACTCCAAGCGCCATAAACTCAAGAAGTGGCGAAATTGGTAATAATACTCCCTCGGCTCCATTAAACACATTAAGCGTGACCAAGAGCTTTAGAAACCTGTACGTTTTCGGCATAAATGTACAACATTATGCCTCCTTTCATACAGACACATACTGAAAGGTCTCCCTAAGCCTAATTTTATAATCATCTCAAATTATACAACATCATTTCGAGTAAGAGAAATACTATCGAAAACTGTGAATACATTTTTTAATTCAAGCTCACAGGATTTATTTTTAATTTATTATGATGAAATTATAAATTAATGGGATGCATTTTTGCCGGGAGATCTAAAATGGCTCGAAATTTAAATATGATGAATTGTAATACTTCATTTGCATTTTAAATAAAACCAATAGTTCTATATTCTGTGTATAATATTCTCAAGCAGAGAGTAGGCTCTTAGCTATACACTTTAGTTCTTAGGAGACACACTTGGTATGCACGACTAATACACCAGCAGCGAATTTAAAATTCCGATATGAATATGCCAGTAAGGGGTGCAGTAAATTTCAAAGATTAACGATTTCAGCCAACATCGTGAAAATTGATCTCTAGAATCGAAGCCTATCCTTAGGGAGATTTCATATATGAAAATGTAATATTGCTCGACTTTAAAGCCTAGAGCGCAGTATAAAATTCATAATCTCACTGGAACTAGAAAATAGGAAAGACACTTGACAATAAAGTTGAAAAAAAAAAAGATCCAGGACTGATAAGCATGATACTTCAGAAAAAGTAAAATTTAAAATCAAGTTGCGTTCAGAATTTTTTAATGAAAAACTACTTATATTTGTCGTAAAAATAAACTTCATCCTACCAAGTCGACTCAATTTCATTCAATTTTTCGGTAACTACTTGGAATCCAATTATTTTGTAACTATAACGAAAAATAGTTTAATTCAAAATTGAATCATGTTTCATAATTCTTAAAGAAAATATTTACTATGACATGGAGGGATAGTGTATAAAATATTCAAACCTTGATACCCTCCTGAGTCACCTTTATAGTACATAAAAGTTCACCCCTGAAATGAGAAAGCATTATTTATTGAGTTCCAAATATAAAATTCGGTTCAAGAAAAAAATCTAATTCAAGACATAATAGAAAAAAATGTACTTGGAAAATTTTTCTGATGTTGACAAAAACATGAAGAATTTTAGTAAATGACGACAAACATTTTTTCCAATTTTTCATTGAAAATGGAGAGAAGTTACAATTGAAGTAAAATAATCCCTGGGAAAAAGATAAAGGGATTATTAGCTTTGTACACAAAGTAAGTAATAATTCACACGACACTAAAACGCAAACTGGACGACTTGGGTAGGAGGCGGCAAGACCGATAAGGAGCCAACCAGTATCCTTCCTGAGGGAATACCGCGAAATTGCTATTCCCTAAGATATAAAGTTTATCGATCAGCCAGGAGAAACACTTTCTTCTCTCAAAGTTTCGAACGCTCCAAGCGATAGCCATCGTTTTAGTAAAGTTTCTTGCTTTACTTTATACCGCCATGCACTTTCGGTGAAAGTGTATGGCACAATTTTAAGACTCGCCTAGTACCATAAAAAATAATGCACTGGTTCCCAGAAACAGAGTTACTTCAAGAATTTACATTTAAATGGCTTCGCGCATACGAAATCGCAATGCCTTTGAGATTTATTTCAATCTTACCGTCCAACATTGTGGGATAATAGAACTATTTTTTCTAGGCTGAGCTTTCATTTAAAGCGATTCTATTTTTTATCATTATAATAATAGAGAAATGCTTGATAGATTTTAGTGGATGCAAAACTCGATAAATTATACAGATGATTATAAAAATAATCCTCTGACGACATTTGTAACGTTTCTGAACTATTGACATTTTGATTTATTCTTATTATGTATATCCGGAGTGATTTATTTCAAGTCTTGAGAAAAGTTCAATTAGTGGAATTTTGATTGAAACAATATCCTGTCTTATATATGCTATAATTTTGGCTGATTGCCAGAGAAGGGTATTTCTACTCTGCCAAATTGGTCTGTACCGAATTATATCTGCAAAAATAGGTGCACATTTCTCTGATTTGTGAAAGCCATTTATTTGCGATAATAAACTTAATCCCCGTGATGCTAGCTAGCTTCGTCGACTAATATGATACAATTCTCACTGATTTATCCATGGGAAGCTCTAATTAACTGCATTAGTTTTAATTAAATGAAACGAGCTTTATTAGTGCAGTAAAATACACAAGTTTACTTTTTTTATTTATTTAATAATACTTTAATCAGTTTAATCATCATTTCAATATTAAAAGCATCGTTAATAAAAGTAAGTAAATGCCAGCTTTAAGTCAATACAAAGTATCGACATTTTTATTTATCTTAACACATTCGCAATTTACTGATTTTCATCACATTTTTCCTTCATAGTTTTTCCAAACTGCTTTTCATATCTGTTCCAATATTTACCAAATCAAAAATTTATATTTGACCTAGTTATACAAGTTATTTTTATATACATATCAGATACATATTATGAGTTATAAAGTTACGTAACATTGTTAGAACGATCCTTTTTTAATGATGAAAGAATTACACTGGGGAAATTTGGATACAATCTTCCCGGAAGAAGCTTAAGTAATAAAAGTAAAAAAAATGTTATTAGTTTCATATGTAGACTCAACTTATATGTCTAGTAAAATATTTATGACTCTACTTTATATTTTGGTCGTGACTACGCATCCCAGAATTTTCTTACGAGTTGATGAATTTTCTCAGTATGAATAAAGACTATATTATATTTTATACCGCTTTTTAAAAAGTCGGAATTTTTTATTAAATCAAATTTTCAATTATATTTTTACAATTATAATTGTTTCTTTTCCTATTCATTTATAAAATATTGTACAGAAAAAGATACAATTTTTACAGTCTTAAAATTGTAAGGTTTCTTTTTATTGTAAAACAAATTTTCTGTTTGAAAGAATCACTTGAAAAATTCTGTTTGAAATAAGAGGTTTCTTAAGAAAATTTCTTCGGCTTTCCTTGATTCAAAGTGCTTTTTGATTTTCCGTTGCCCTTTTCTCCGTTTTAAGCTTCAATTCGTATTAACGGTGAGCAAAGCAATTACTGCTTAAAAGGAATGATCTTATCGCAAAATAGCATTTGTTCGCTCTACTGCCTTAATCGTTATCCGCCCTTAGCACGCTTCTGAGCTTTGGTGCAACCCTTGCATATGTATATTTCTAAAGTTATCGATATATTCCTTAACACGAACCTCTTTCCACTCTCAAAAAACTTTATCCATAAAAAAGAAAAAAAAAATTAATTTCGAAGAAACGTCTTCTAGTAGTCTTTAATAATGCATTCAATGTCTTCTCATATCTAAGAATTTTCACTAAACAAGTCTTAAATATAAAAGAACTTTCAGAAAAGAAGTTCTCTCAAGTATTCCTGAGTAAATTCAATGATATTTGTCTACTCTTCACGAGGTTTCTCTTCTCTTCTTACATTTTTATTATTAACATTTTATTTTCCGCTATCTACTATTCGACTGCAATATTTTTCTGTTACATGAAGATTGAAAACGGTAGGCAAACATTTTTTTTTGTTTATATCGAGAGCGCGCGGTGTACGTTCGTGTTCGGAGAAAAGGGCAAACGTTCTCCACAATATCTTCTCAATTTTAGAGGGTAGTACTCTCAGTTTGCCAAAGCGACAAAAGATATGAATTACGATTCTTTTACCATGAAGAAAATGGAAAAGAAAGCTCTGATAGACGAAATCCCCCGCGGGCTAAAAACGCATTCAATTTATAAGATAAATACGTGAAGATTTATGAACATCATGTACTTAGTTCATTTTCCTCTTCGCTGAAAATATCCGCAGCCAGCAATCTTGTGTAAACAACTTTCCAAACTCATGTAATCTTTATTCAGTCGACTTGCATACAAATGAAAAACCTTTTTAATATGAACGTACCTTGCTTCTTTACACCGATTATACCTGTTCAAACAGATTAATATTATTTTGTGGGTTTTAAACACTCTTGATTACCTATACAATGTTGAGAGTAAACTTAACAAGAAGCAGGGAAGTTAATAGAATTGAGATTATCCTCAGTTTATATGTAAATAAAATACAAACAAATCATCACCATCATTATTTTATACATCACTTCAAAATTTTTGCATTATTCCTTATTTTTCTTTTAAATATATGACTGTATAAAATCCCAAGAACTCTGGCAAAAAATGAGCTTTATTTATAATTCTCCACCATGTTTTTTTATAGATTCAGCGAAATTTGTTGGCGCGTAAAAGCTGCCACTCATATTATGATTAAAACGAAGGGATTTGAAATTCGTAATTGCTCTTTAAAGTTGCGCGCGATTCTTTGTTAACTCGGAAGCGAGCCAAAGTGATTAAATGTAATTGCCGAGCTTGCAAATTAGGTAGAATAAAGTTTGTCACGCTGCGACACGATATCGTATTACAAAAAATACAATCGTAAAAATTCACATGAAAATCGCGCGAGAGCAAGTGAAAAGTTTATTCTTTCTTTATTTACCAACCCTCGACAAAAGGTGTACGGTAACGTATGGACTTTAAGCTTAAAGTGAAATCTGTAATTTACGTAGCGAAACGAAAACCACGAGTCGCATCGCGGGAAAAGTAAGGAACGTTCAAGTGAAAAGTTTGGAAAAGCTTTTCAGCTTCACGTTTAGGAATGAATTTAGCAAGCCAAATGAGCACCCTCGGTTGGAGATGAAAAGAATATACATGCCAAGGTGGATGAAAATGGATAAAGGAACTGGGAAACAGAGAAAAAAAACTTAAACAGTGACTGAACTCTGTTATGCAATCAATATATTGCATTATTATTGCAGTTATCAAAGTTAAGCATCACAATAAAAAAAATATAATGTAATTCGTTATTTTAAACTTGTGCGCTATGTTTGTATAAAAGTATTCAAAATTGAAACGTCTTCTCCAATTTATACAAATTGATACACTGCTCCAATACGTCTTGTCACAAAAGGGGATTCTCGGTGTTTTTTAGTCTTTTCAGTTCAGTTCGTAGTAATACTTTCTTTTTTGCAACCACTTTATTCGACTGTCTCGAATAAAGTGTGACTGTCGCACTAGATAGGATGTATTTGTCAGCTTTAAAGCTATCTTCACTCTCAAACCAATATCAATATTAATTATACTAATGCAAACTTTCATAAAATAAAATATACTGTGCATAGCATACTTTTTTCCTATGGATTAATCTAATACATAAAAGAAGTATTAACATTCCATCAGTAAAGACAAAAAGATTGGGTCATATTTTATGAAATTACGAGAGTAACGTATCATAAGGCTCTTACAGATTTAATAAACTCTTGAAGCATAAACTTAAAACAGAATACAGAAAGCTGACCAGTATTATATGTAAGGAAGACGCTTGACGTGAATAAGAACGTAAAGGGTAAAAATAGTAGTGGTAGAGGGATCTGGTGTGGTCAAAAGGAAATATGAAAGTGAGAGAGTGAAAGAGTGAAAGAAAGCGTAGTCTTTGTACTTTGAAACAGATTTTAGCATGTCCACATTATATATATATATATAGATAGATATAAGATGATACGCATTTTCGTTAGAAGTTTGAATCCTCACATATTATAAATGGAAGTACTGTATGGAAAGCAAGAAAGCACTCGTCCGTGTAACCAATACGTTGCTTATCAGACCACTGTGGTCTAAACTTGAAGTTTTCCCATAAAATTAATTGAGGATTAAAACAGATTTCTCGCCAAGTAGAGGCATGCAGTAAGCTGGTATTAAAGGCAACTTGTATTCAGTATACAACTGTGCAAAAGCAGATATAACTTTAGAGCTCTTTTGTGTGGTACTTGAGGCAGTGCATATTCACTTTCATCAGCATATGATTTCAATTTTTTATTCTTTTATGTTTTCTGAATTTACTGTAATTCATATTCTTAATAAGAATTTGCTCAGAGCTCAAAAGCTTTTTTATGCATCTCTCTGCTTCATATATATAATAAAAGAGAAATAAAGGAAGTCTTGTTTGTTTTAATTAAATAATAATAAACGTTTTTATGCATTAAAATCTAATCGTTATTTCTAAATCTGACATCTCACTCTAGGAGGGTCAATGCACCTTTCACTTGTCAAGTCAAAAGTACGAATGTTACTCTTCTCCTCAAAGAGACTCTCGTGAAGGGTGTTTCACTCGAGAAGAGAAGCGCACGACAAATAAATTCCATTGCAAGGAAGAAGATGCGCGTTAGACGAGGAAAAGTGAAGCACGAATGCTTAGCAAAACGTTCTTAAACCTTCTCTTCAGTCTTTTGGAATGCGTACATGCACGAGGTGCATTCTTGAGACAGAGCTTTAAGACTGGAACATTTTTCACTACATCTTTTAATGATATACACATGCGAATTTAAAAAATCTTGCAAACGTTTTATGATAAATCATTATTTAATGTATTAATAGTACAATTATTAATTATATATAATATATCAAGAAATAAATAACTTTACAGACTAAAGTCAAAATATTTTTCATCTAATATGTAGCTAACCATTGAACATATATTTATCCGAATTATCTGAGAAATCTACTTCGTGGATAGCATGCTTTTAGAAGATATATCGAGGATCGATCTGTACAGTGATAAGCATGATAAGTTCCCCAAAGAGAGTAGAGCGTGTTTGTCTGATTTGATGAGGTTTGACCTTTGATATACCTTCTAAAAAATGATGAAGGGTGTTTCTGATTTTTGCTACAGATAATCAGCTATGATTCTACGAGGGGAGGCGTTTCCGTAATGACGGAAAAAGGTGACAGCTCCACGAGCTTCCTATTGGTACAACAAGCCAAACCATCAGATTCAGGTCAATATACGTGTAATCCAAGTAATGCTCAACCCAAGTCGATCACCGTTCACGTACTCAATGGTGAGAAACCCAATTTACAAACTATATATTTAAGTATACATTAAAGATATTTTAATTAGTTTTTATTTGTTTAATTTCTTTATATATGTATAGTTTTCTAAGTAATTTGAAGATATATTTTATACTTTGGACGCTAAAGTTTATTAGTTAAATTTTGTTTAAATTTTCTGGAATTTACACAATTCCCTGAGTCTTTCAATTCGAATGTTAAGTAATGAAGAACATCCTAGACAAAGTATAAAAAGCACTTCATCTTTCCTAATTGGATAATATAAAACAGGAAAAGCAAAGTGCTCATAATTGAATAATCTGACTTCCTGTCTAAAACAAACAAAGTTCTGCGGAAAACTTAAGTGTCATCCCTTGTTTCAGGAGAGTATCCTGCGGCAATGCAGCATGGGGGTCAAGCCAAACAACCAAGGCTCTATTCACTCCTGCTCTGCCTGTGTCTACTACTTTACTAATCGATTTTTGATGACACGCGATTATCAAGTTATCACCAGTCATCCTCGAACGAAAAGAACCTTCTGTACGCCACGTTTTGTATACCATGCTGTATGATTACTGAGAAGTTTGACCTTCCACAATGCGATTATCACTAAAGATTCGGTAATTTATTTTTTTTTTTAACTTAGCAAGGAAAGTGGAATAAAAGTCTCAAAAACTATGCAAAACTGGGAATTATCGGTAATATAATGAAAGGCCCTTTGCCACGATTCACTCGATGCTTTTAAGAAATTGCAACCTCGAATCTTACACTAAGTCACTGCCATTGTCGAATTAGCAATAGACTCCTGTTATGCTCGATTCAAACTGATTATTGTCCTTCAGGTTGCCTTGGTCACCAGAAATTCCACTAGAAATTCCAAATTCCAAACCTATGATTTGAGCTCAAATGCCATCGTCTTTGTCATTCAGCTATGTCATTGTGAAGCGAGCTTCAGCTTTGTGCTTTGATGTGATCTACTGTCTCTCTCTCTCTCTCTGATCTATCATTTTGTATTATTATCCCTATTCAAAGGCGTTTGATGACACTTATACTGAAATCAATACCGGCCAATCTTGCTCTTCCTTTACGATTAACTAGTATACATTCCAAACCATAAAATTATATCCATACTAGAGTAATCTTACACCCAAATGTGTCCGTATTCAAATTCCAATAAAAATGTCAATCTTAACTAAATTTTCGGGATATTCTGAAGGCATTGTGTAAATAATGTAAAATAATTGATAAAATTATAATTGATAAAATCATAATTGATAGAATTGGAACTGAAGTTTGAACTAAAAGTTTGAAAATAAAAAAGTTATACTTAATTATTTCGTGGCTTAATATAGACGTATTATATTATCTCTCAAATAATCTTGAAGCATTTTCGCTTCTCTGGATGGGATCTCCAAGGAAAATATTATTTCAACCAATCTACGTTATGCACCACCAGTCGCTTTCTCCATAAAGTACATTACAGTGTAAACGCTACGCCTACTAACTTAGTCGTAAGTTCGTTTTAATAAAAGAGTTTGCTGCTTCCGCGAAACAACACAATTCTACAAAACTTCAAAAGAATCATAATAGCCAAAATTACATTTCGCCTCTTTCTCAGAAAAATATATTATTCATACGCATATCATTTTTCAAGATTTTATTCCTGCATTTAGTATTAAAACAATCAAAAATTTCTCGTGTAAAATATTTATCTTCGGATTAATATAAAACGTAAAATCACTAACAAAAGTGTCAATATCGTTTTTCCACTTTATTTTTTTGAACAAATGATACAATTTTAATGTTTGCATTTGATTCTCTAATATGAAAAGTGGAAGGTTAATATTAAATTTAAAATTGCATTTTAGCTTACCATCTACTATACCTCCACATGCGTTTATTTACGATTTAATAAAAACGTTGAAACTGCTGGGTCGAACGATTCTAGAATAACAGGGAATCTCGTCGAGACAAAACGTAAACTCGGACAATTTGTAATGTGAAATGCATATCGTTTCGATATATGTATCAAATGCAGATATTGCCCTGGGTGAAATCCCCTTGTGTTTGTCATCACTGACAATGTCGAATATTATTTAATAAAAGACAGACTTTGAAAGAGCCATAACAAATATGTACAGTAAAAGTACTCTGAGTATACTTTTTTATCACCGTCGAGACACTTTTCCTGAAAGACTGAAAATAACTCGTAATAATAATACCAATAAATATGCCAGAATTGATCCGATAGTAAGTCATTGTAGGAAGATTAGGAAGCATCAAACTCACGAGAAGCATCAACTTTTGTAAGCGGATTTGGTACTCATGTAGGAATATTTCGTAGTGCGTTGGAAATAATGTTTCCTTCCTAACTTTTCAAATAAAAATTACTTTGATTAACGCATAATGTATAATCCATGATAATCATGCATAATATAGTAATTTGCCCTTTCGTAATTTATCTCCTGGTTATTGACGGAGAATTTCATTATTTATTTTTGCAAATGTCTTCAACGTTAATATAATAATTTATTTGCATTGATTGTGAAATTTATTGGAATTTGAATTTATTTTAATGTAAAAATTTGTAATAAAATCTGAGAAACCAAATTTTAGGTCTTCTTAAATAATCTCTAATTTGTAATCAGTTATAATTTTTATTAATGAATAAATTCTCGCTATAAATCAGTTATTTTCTATTAATGATCAGTAAAAAATAACTGATTTAAAGCTAGGATTGAGTCACCAATAGAAATTTGTAAAATTGATAACTGATTCAAATTTAGAGAGATGATATTGATATAGCGGTCATCTGAGTGAAATAAAACATCCAGTATCGATTTCATCCAGAAGCAGTATCTTCAGTTTACAAACCCGATGCGCATTCGCGTTCTCTTTAGAATGAAACGAACGACATTTCCTGGTACAACATATCACTGAAATGCCATTTCTGCAATCTCAAGTCTAACATTTTTCTTTTTCCATTCGGATTTTGTCGACTAGATGGAATCACCAGATGGCACAATTTCACAAACTGCTTTATAAATATAATTCGGAATCATCTTCCGATTCTAATTTCAAAGCATTTCAACTTCAATATCCATATAAAAGATTCTCATTACATATATTTTCCCATCCCAAATCTGAATGTATTACTCTTCAGTGTAACTCAAGTTTCCAGCCTTTGAAAAATTTGAGGGAATTTAAAAAGATTTTTCTTTCTAAGTGTAAGAAAATTATCTCTTAATATAATTTGATTTTTAACAGAAGATCACATCAAACATTTCAGTCTTATAATTCTCTAAAGTCAAAATACTATATCAACTTGAAAAAGATATCATCAGCACAATTTTGCATTCTAAAAATATAAAAACTAGTTTGCGTCCAATACAAGTTGATTCCTGTATTTCAAAGTTATAGAAACATCGCCAAAGAAAAAACATATGATCGTATTAAAGACTAACTATGTATCAATTACGGTTGACTGTAATAGCCACTAAATTGTAACTCTAAGGAGCTACAGTTAGTATTTTTACCAAATATTTTTTGTAGATAATGTAATCTTTTATTAATTGCGTGAAAATGTGGGATGACAAATTCTTTCACATAAATGTCGATTCATACGCGTCATACGCGTGCGTGCGTACATTGTCGAGGATTCTCGTAAAACGCAAATCACGAGTTCAACGATGTCATCAATGTCTGTGTTCTCATTTCCCTGTGATTGCTGCATTTGTGAATAGGGCTTAGAGGGAATTAAGCGATCGAATATTTCTCAATTTTCCACAAAATATCCCCTGATTAATTCCTTTGTACCTCGTTTATAAAAGCGGAAATAAAAGCTTCAATGTTTCGAATGTATAAGTCTCGGAGAAAAGATTTGCGACAATTTATGATTTAAATGCCATGAAAGCGGTGCAATTTTTAAAGATATTTTTGGTCAAATATCTTCTTATAACTTTTTGCAAGCATTTGTAAATAACTGTTTTTATTTTGAGATCTGCCTGGTCGAGATTTCTAACTTTGTTTCTTTTTCATTTATAGATTCAAGCGAATTACGGTTTCACTTTAACTTGTAATGAAATTTGGTGCTGAAAATTTGGCTGTGAAAGCTTCCAAGTGAGTACAATTCAGAATTAAAAGCTTTCAACTGCAGATTTCATTATAAATTATGACGCCTGAAATAAAGCTCCTTTATTGTCAAAAAATGAAACTGCAGAATTTCGTACTTAAACTACATATTATTCTTCAATTATAGAAAAATTGCCAATAATTAAACAATTTTTTAAATGAAGAGGTTTAAAATAATCTTGAATATTTTTAGACAGTTAAAGTTACAATTTTAGCCTAGAAATTTGAATTAAAATCCTTAAAAAATACAAAAATATATTCGACGATTGGAATCACTAAAATAAATTGTATGGCTTTGAAATTGCAATTTGGAGTCAAGTCTGTAAATTTAGATTAAGTCCCTTTTTTGAAATTGACATATCATCCAATTTTGGACCTTGATTACATAAAACAATTTCTACCATCCGCAAGTTTTAAACTGTGAGTTTAAAAATACATTTCCCAATATTCGAATCCCATTTCATCATGGAAGCTTTTATCTCAAAAGCCTTAAAAGTTTTGATTTAAGTCAGATTTAAGTCAGATTTAAATACTTAAAATGAGAAATTTTAAAGCAAATTTTGATGTTTATTTTGAAATCAATAAGAAAAATATAATTTTTAAAGTTTTCTTTGAATATCTATAGTTACTTCTACCTTTGTATAGAATTTTACTTTTATTTCTTTTTTCTTTTACTTTGTGCGCAATTTTACTTTTATTTCTTTTTCCTGTTACTTTGTACGGAATTTTACTTTTATTTCTTTTTCCATTTTGTACAGTTTTCAATCCTTTAATGTCACTTTATACGATTAAATTCGAATATAATACATCAAATCAAACTAATTTTATCCGAGCATATACCATCCTAAAAAAGAAAGAAAAAACGGCAGTGAAATTGAACTGGGTCGAATGATGCGACCATTCAAAGAGAATTTTAGAAGAATTTTACCAAAAGTATAAAAAACCAGAGAGAATGAAATATCAAAATTAATATATGTATTATACCGCTTCCAAAATTAAATTTTACGTAAATCATCCCGGTATTTATTTATACTAATTTTTTTTATTCCTCTGAAAATATTTCCGAATCTTTTTTCTGGGTTCAGTGATCTAATGATCGATGTGTGAGCGGTTCGTCTGCTTGTTTGATGTAGAGTTTTACGAATCTCGAGGGACTTATAAAAAAAAGAGATGAGTGGAAAAGTCTGAAATCGTGAGTGTAAATATGTATTTAATAAAAAGTGTTTAGTTATTTAGTTCATCCGGACAATATTTGTGAGGGGTTGAAAAGCAGGATAAAGTTAGAGGAAGAAATAAAGAGAAGAGAAGATATAAGAGAGTAACAGAATATAATTGAATTAAATATTATACTGTGGTTCTTTTTATATGATACATATATTCTATATTTTGACCAAACCAACGGTGATGCATGCGATTCAAAATCGAAAAATCACTTCTATGGGGTTAATGGATACTTTGTATAATTAAATTGATTCCCAAAATGCATCATCGTGTAATGTATAAAAGAAAAGAAATGGTAGCCAAAGCGAAATGATGCATAATTAATGTACCACTAATCGATATTCATATGCATAAACTATCGTGTATCTGTAATACGATTTACTCTCATTGTTACGTACAACATAGTCAATGTAAAACCTCACAATCATCGCATTTATACATCTCAATAATTGAGAGAGGGTGTAATTGAATTTGTGTAAGTGTGTGCATTGTGAAATTTGTTTGGAAAATTTAAAAATGCACTGAAAGCGTGTCACGATATAAGAAGGAATAGCATTTTTAAACAGTTTCTTTAGGAGCCTAGAAGCGATTGTACAAACATTACATCTGAACGTTTTCAATTTCTCTTTTTGTTTCCATCTGCGATTGAAGAGTACCTCGAATACAATTTCTTTCCATTCGTGTTTTTAACAAAAGACTCGCTTCTGCAAATAAAAGTCAGTTAGATCGAAAACTCTCTCTCTGAATAATAGGATAGGTGTGCTTTTTTTAAAAAAACTGTAGAGGATGAGATAAAAGATTAATTACTGTGTAATTTACGTCAAGCGAAAAATTTTCAAGACTTTTATCTCACATTTTCTAGCGCATGGATTTGTTGTACAGAATTTTAAAATTATTTTATTGTTTTAAAAGTTGAAGAATCAATTATTTATTTGCACATCTCACTATCCTAGAAAAAATTGTCTCAAGAAATAGAGGAGAAAATCTTTTTTGTGAGCACGTGACCAGCTCACTTGTAGAATCAGAGAGAAATTATCAACTCGCGTGAGGAACATCCACTGAATTTTCGACGAGGCAAGCGACGTGAATCGCATTGTGTGTGATTGCATTAAATTAAGTAAAATTTACATACTTCAGCTGTTCTTTTCTCCCAATACGAGTGTGGACATTTTGTAAAGCAGTTGAGAGCTTCAAAGTATAATAAAATCGTCTGGTGGCATTAAATGTTACCGTTAGAAATTTGACCCACGATACATATATAGATTCCTGTACATACATATAAAGCGAGAATGATGAAACTCGATGCACTCTAATTGCCACCTGGCTAGTATAGTTTGTAATGTGAATATGTATGTAAATAATGAGACGCTAGAGAGACGTTTCCGGAACTTGCCGAGGATACAAATAATGTGACTGCAATATTGTTGCAAGAGGGTTCCATACTGTAAAGAAAAGTTGAAATCATTTATATGCTTTGTTTTTTAACTTCATAAAAATTTGTTTTCTTTTAAATATGTACATTCATTTATAAGTAAAATGATATAAAGTCGAAGGAAAATTTAAAAACTAATATTTGAAAATGTGAATCCTTTTTATTAAACGCAATTGCGAATCTAGCAATTGCAATTACAACTTTTTAAATAAACACGATCCTAAAATTGACTGAATGGATGAGAAGCTAAATTGAAATTGAACTTCGCTTGTCGACCGAACTTCATTTTAATTTTTTTTTATCCAGCGTTCATTTTGCAAAGTTGATTATGTCCTGATTGAACTACTGAATTGAATATACAGGAATTTCACACATTCTGTTCTCTGGAATCGTGCCAGCAAGTTGAAAAGCATTTTTATGAATAGGGTGCTTAATTGAGAATGAACATGAAAATGAATGAAAGTAACTAGGTTGGCGATTGATTAGCAAAATGTGTTTTTGTCGAGAAATATAATTACTGAATTAGACATAATCCGTGTTTATAAAAAATCCAGGCCAGTGACAGATTTTTATTACAAATTGCTCATCAAGTGTACGTGTAAACAATAACGCGTTCAAAACTATTATACAAACAGTGCGATCAAGATAACACTCAAAAGACTGACCTTGTCAGCGAAGGAATAAGGCAAAAAAATAAAAGGGGTGTACAACACTCAATATTAGTGATGTATCGACAATTGCTTCCCAACACTTCGCAAGCTGATTTGCAATAAAACGACTTTAATGTTTCTTTGTATTCAATCCAACATAAATTCATGAAATTTTACAAAAATGAATTTTCAAATTGATATATAGCTTGGATTAAACGTAGAGGCAAATTTGTTATTAAACTACGTTTATACTTTATTATAGTTAATTGACTCTCTTTATAAAATGATGTTTATTGCATTTCCTCTTGGGAAGTTTGAGAAAAGCAATTTTCTCTCTGTACCTATAGATAAATTTTAAATCCGCACCGACTGTCGTAGTTTTTCAGCCAGATTGATTAAGCCAGTTTATGGCACGTCATACTCTCTTTGGATTTCAACATAAAATACAGCCATGGAAAAAGTCTTACGGCAGTCGGATTAGGCGATTAGGATACATTGCAACTGGGCATCGACTCGATCTGGCAGCTAGCCATGGACCGATACCTGTTGAAGCAAAGCTTTAAAATATACTGATCTCGAAAAGTATCCTGCAAAGCTTACAGCAAAAAATTACCCAAAGAAACCAGAAGGAAAAGAACATGGAAAAGACATTTTCGAAATGCACGTCTTTTAGCTGAAATTCAAGCTAAAATATATTTTATAGCTTGTTTTGAAAATAAGATTCGTATCAATTTTAAGGTTTTAAATCTTAAAGGAGTTTTGATCTAGTCAAGATTGATCGATTTAAAAAAAAAACCTCGAATTTCCAACCAAAATTAAAAATCCTAAAAAAATAGAGATCCTTTAAGATGTATATTTTTTAAGATAAATCAAATTTACCAGAATATGGATTAGCTAGCTTCCGATTCGTGGATGCCCAGACGCAAAAATGAAAAGAAAATTACGTGTAAATACTAACACAGCATAATTTACTTAAACCTAACTCGTGGGAGAGAGTACCTAATTAAGTGTAAAAACCTAGAACTAAGAAATGAGACTATTATTATACTTACAATTATAATTATTATGTTAAAAAGGAAAAATGATGTTGAAGTGTAAAATGTACATTTTGGTATGGTAACTATCAGAAATATTGTTTAAACTCTTCCGTGCATTGCCTTTGCTATTCAAGGTACATTTTCAATTCGACGAAAGTTTACATTCCACCTGCGATTTTGATTTTCTATCATTCGCGTACCTCTAGATAGGTAAATATACTATTAAGTGTTTCATCTAGTGTACGATGTATATTGTAACTATAATCACAACTAAATTGTCGAGAGTAAGGTGCGATATTGTTCGTAATGTCGCTACGATATCCTGATGCGAAACTCAAATAAAAGAAATCGAAGGGGGAATCTTTGCTCTTTTCACCTTATCATATTCTCTTTTACTTTTCTTTCCTAACCAGACTTTGGCAATCCTCCCATGCAAGAAGTCAAGTCTGTTGACATTAGAAAAGTTTTGATCAAGTTTTCAAAATAGCGAAAACTTCCAACTTTTGAATTTCAGTCTTCTACTTTCTGTCCAAAGAAAACTAAAAGTAGAAAATTCTCTTTCAACAAATTATAAACCTTGTCTAATTTATATATAGATTATTATTTTATTTTTTATTAATACATATTGAGAAATATTATTAATATTTTCCAATTTGGACGGATTTTGAACTAAAAACGATTTAATGATCAATATTGGATTTTTAATTAACAAAATGTGTCCAAAATTTTTTTCTGTAATGAATTATTAGCGATTACTGCAATTTTAAATAGGTTGACCATCTGCAGGTCTGAAAAGGTAATTAATCTGTGTTCAACTAGCCCGTAGATTCCATAAAATCTGTTTTTATGTTCGTTTCCTTTTATCGCTAATTTATAGTCGCGTGCACGCAGGTCGCAGATATTCCCATAAATGTCAATCACAAACTACCACCTACGGGCTCGTTTCATCGGCCCCTGATCTTCATTAGTGGAACAGTAATGCACAAGGATGAACTCCCAAAGTGCCTATATCAACTTATCTTTCGATTTGGATTAGAACTTTGCGTTACGACTTTGCGCAAAATTAATTCCTTTGGCAAAAAACTTTACAGTCCATTTAACTCGAAAATTGTCTCGCAGCCTAATTTATTATTCTCACATCTTAATTAATTAATTAATAGTTTCATGTATTCATTCAGTATTGTATTCATTTATTATAATTTTTACGACGATATAAATCGCATAGTGCTTCCTTAATAGTTCATGAAGCTTTGCTTCTGAATTGTCATTCAGAAATTTTCTCTAAGTATTCCATAACGATCAATTTAAGTTTTATTATATTATGAATTTCATTCCACGCAATCCTCGTACCTATAATACATACTAGTTTCAATCGTTTTCAAATACATATATGTTTTTTTGTCATCTGACTTATCTCCTGAAAAATGCAGACTTCCAGTGGGACATGTTTCACACAACAGCCCTTATTTAAAATTCATATCGATCCAGCACCCTTTCATGAAAATTTCTTAAAAGACTAAATTACTTTTCCATAAATTAGCAAAAGATCGGTTCCTGAAGTGATGAATTGAACCAAGAGTTGTTTGTTACGATTTATGATTGAAGCACCTTCCTTTCTGAATAGGAATTGAGTCAAAATGCACTTTTATATTTTTTTCCAAGTGCACTCGAGTGGCTTTAAAACAAAAAGTGAACTCGTACCCCGTATCGAGCACCTGTATATGCTTTATTCGACTATTGGTAGGTAGCGGATAAGAGGCGAGCCTGGTATGGCGCAGCGCGCGCTTTCTGTGGTATTGATTACATCCTCCTATCCAGGTGCACAAGCAGGGTCAAATCCCTCTTTTCCTCCCCCCACCCATCTGCCACCGCTTCCCTGTTTTCCTCCCTGAAACTCACCGTTCACAAGCTACACCGGCGACAACCTGATCACTCTCAAACCTCCGCCTCATTCAGTTTACCCCGGGTTCATTTCGATTAACCTGTACCTGTTTCTCACCCCCATCGACCTGTAACAATCAACCTCAACACCCTCAAATGTTCAGTCCCCCGACGCCCATTTGAACAAGGTGTACGCCAACTCTTTTTGGATAGGTCGACTAATTTATTAATCACAAAATTAGTAGAGGCGTTCGCGCTTATTTTAGGTAAAGTTTGGTATACTAACAGATTTTTTTAAGATTTGAAGGGTTTTTTTTTAAATATAAGGGATTTCATAGAGACTTCAAAGGTTTAAAAAATTTTCAAGGGATGCTAAAAGAATTTTATTGATTTTAGGGATTTTAGGGATTTTAAATATTAAGTATTAACAAATTTCAAGGAACTTGGATCGATTTCAAAATGTTTTAATTGATTGAAAGAAATTTTGACTGAATTCCAAGAATTCGTTCCAAATCCCTTGAAACAAATGTTTTCTAGAAACTATTTTTTAACAAAAGCAGGAATTGACCGGAAAATGATGGAAAATTTTAAAATTAAAATTAGGTACTCTCTAAATCTGAATTAGTCATACACTTTAGTAAGCATTTTTACTATAAATTAGTTAAAAACGACTAATTCATAGTAAAAAAGTACTAATTCAGTTAGTAAAGCTTACTAATTGATTTTGTTACCGTTACTAGCTGAATTAGTACTATTTTACTGTGAATTAGTAGTTTTTAACTAATTGATACTAAAAATGCTTACTAAAGTGTATTAGTAAACGATTTGATACTATTTCGTTAGTAACTTATGACTAATTCAGATTTAGAGAGTATTAATTTATGGATAGCCACTTCCTAAAATTCTTCTTTTGAGTAAAAAAAAATGCAAACCACATGAAAAATGAACTGCTTCCACTTCGTAAAGGACTTTTTATTTTACACCTATGAATTGATAAAATACCATTTCTGTTTCTACGTGTAAAATGTGGTTCTGGATGAGCGGATTATACATTTCTCTTTCGCTGAGGATAGCACTTCTCTCGCAAGTAGATAAGGACAGTTTCTATCAGACGTGTTTGTCCTGTCCGAACGTACTCGAGCTTCTCCACTGGATACAGTAGATTATGATGCTTTCTGTCAGACGTGAGTTTGTGCAGAAGAGAATTCGTGAGATGTGACACTTATTATTCTTTTTCAAGGGTTCTATTAAGCTTTAATTACCTATTATATTAAATTTAATTTATTTTAAAAATTTCCTTAAAAAAAAATTAATTAATTAAATAAAATTATCTATGGAATAAAAGTGCGTGTACAATTATAGCTGAAATTCGGTCCAATCGATTAGTGCACTTTGTCTTTTGAATAATTCATAGTCTGCATGTGAATCTTGTTTCTAAATTGTTAATACAGATTCAGTATTTCAACTCGTTGGACTCGATTCTATTTTACATATTTATAACGCGTAAGTGGAACTTTATAAATGCTTAATCTGTATTTATAAATAAAGTATGTATATCAATACGTATTCATATACAATACAACACATTGATGCTGCTACTAGTAAAGAGTGACACTAAAAATTTTATGAAGCCTTTAAATCAATAAACTTTATATAACTTTAAGAAATCTCCACATCTTAGAATGCCCTTGATATTAGAGAAATGAAGGGTTTCGTATAAAATTTGAAAGTGTGAGGCAAATTTACATCACGTTCTCTGCATGGTACTGCTCGTGTAACTAAATCAGCGTGATCAACGGCCTGTTAATTACGAGTTTGTGGGAGCGAGATTTATCACTTCGGCACTGAAGTCATGTAGACAAGGCCGAATTTTAATGTGCGTCATTGAATATCACTAAATTTATATTAAATAGATTTAATATAGATTAATTTGGCATAATTAAAAATCTTATATAAGGTTTATACCTAATTTTATGAGTTAGACGAAAACTTTTTTCATATTTCTCTGAATCTGGAAAAAAATATTAGACTATGAAATTATTAGGCTGCTTCTGATATCTCTCAAATATATTTCGGTAATATATCTATCGCTTCTTCATTTATTTAGGTCCATTCTGGCTCATTGGGAATTCACAGCGTTTGCTTGAGTTTATGAAAAATTCTGCCATGTAGAGACAAATATACGAGTCTTTCTAAAAGAAAAATTCGAAGCCATTCAAATATAGTCTTGATCTTGATTCAAAGATAGTTACTTATAACAGAGCATCCTCTTCTACAATTTCCAATACCCAGTTAATTTCTGACGTTACCAATTAAAATTTAATAAACCTATGTGAAACATTTTTTCTGTAAACTTTATTAATTATTTTTTCGCGAATAATGAAGTTTTTTAAACCATATAAATAACTGAAGGCAAAAAAAAACTTTAATTAAACATCATGGTAATTTCAATTATGATCAGAGTGAAAATTATAATATACTCTCATCTTGTTTAAAGCTCTTTTAATTTTACTCTTTTTAATTTAATATTCAAGAGCAGACATTCCTGCGAGGGGGGACTCTGTACGGGGCGGAATATTTTCCCCACCACTGGCTATTAATATATTATATAGTGGTAAATAACTCGTTTATTCAAAACGATTACTGAATATTTACAAGCATTTCATCCCAGCATACGACCCTATTGTGTATAAGATACAGCCGATACTACAACTGCATAAACCATACATCTGTTTTCACTCCCATTCTTCGACCCGACTGCCTCAGGTATTATTTATAATATTACCTGGAATATTTATAAATATTCCATCCGTTCGTCTTAATGGATCTGAAACCATGTTTCTCTTTAAAAATTACATTTTTCTTATTACACGTCCTACCTTTTCTCTAAGTATCAATATATAAGGATCAAAATTCAAATTCGAAGAAGTTAAACATCACTTCACAAATTATTTATAAAAATTTTATAAATAATCTCAAAATGGAATATTATTCAAATTCTGAAATTATATGTACGTCAGGTATATAAAATTTATTTAATGATCATTGATGAAACCTGTGAATATTAATTTATTAACTTTCAACGAAATTTTAGCATCATAAAATGCATTTTATTATTATTATGCATTTTTATGAGAAATTTCAATTACATTATCATCACAATTGTGTATTTCAAAACAATCCAAAATTTTCAGCATGATAATTAATTATTGTAATTACAATTTAAACGAGGGGACAAACCGAATACGTGTTCACACCGTAAAATCACCAAAAATAGTATATTAAAAAATGTATACATAGCCTAGTCGCCAATTTCCGAAACAAAACATGAATCGAAATTTTTTAGGGAAAATTGACCTCTCACAGCCAATAACTAATTGATTTTATCCGCCTTTATTTCGGTCCATCATCCTTCGTCCAAAGTTCGGTCTTAAACATGAATGCCAGCATCCTCTCTATATTTAATGTGCTCGGTTCCTGTTTTGCATTTGAGCAGGCGCCAAACTTGAACCCTGACCTATTCCGTTAAGTTCAGGAGTCCATTTCGTTCGCGGCGCACCTAAACTATTCATTGGCTTCCTCGATATGCCAAGTCCAATGCACGCAACTGCCCTATACTCAGTTCTGGACCCCAGAATACGCACACAATTCTAATTCCTCATCCGATGTATGTACATGTGATTTAAATAGAATGAAGAAGAGGAAAACGAGGAGAAGAATTTAAAAAAAAAGCAAAAGCAGAATAATCCTTTAATTCAAGCAAAACCTTGGATTAAAGGACGCAATATATTCGTTGTGTGTCTGAAGCAAGGTTTCGGAAATGAAGCACTCAAAATCGTGAGGGAAATACTGAAAATCATAACAGCAAAAAAACCTTAATTGCGATTCGGTTCTTAAAAAAAAAGGGAAAATAGAAAGTCAAGAGGGAATGTAAATGAAAGCCAGCTAAATAGAAGAGCAGTGCAGAACTTTCTAAAAGGATTGAAAACTTGATCTCCTCGTAGTTTGAATCCTGTTCAATTTAGGTTTTTCAAATTTTAATGAAATTAATGTTAGAATTTGTATCAGCTATTTTTCCTTTTTCGAATTTATTCAAAATTTCCAATTTGTTCAAAATTGTGAGATGTTAAACTTTGCACCAGACCTCCAAAGTAGTTACAAATTTGTATAATATAATTTTGAATGAATTTACATTATTAAAAACGGAAACGCTCAGTTTTTTAGTGAATTTCTGTATTAATAAATGAAACCATAATGCTTGTTACATAATATTGTTAAAACAAAAGAGAAATAATGAATTTAAGGGAGGAAGGATGTACAATAACCAATTCAATAACTCAGTACTCCCGTAATCCCGTAATTCCAAATAATTCTCAATTTCAATAGCGATAGAGGCCAATGGCGACTCTCGCGAGAGAGAATGGAAATAGTGAAAAGTAATGAATCCCCTATTTCCAATATTCAGGTTTTATTACCCAAAGAAAAATAAGTCCGTTGTATTTTCAAACACGTTCTGCTCCCATAAAGCGATATTCATTACAATAAAATTCAGTAAATATTGTGTTATATATTCAGTTAATTGAAATGCAACAGATATAATACAATCTTTACATATAGGAATTAAAAAAATTATTTGTTTTTCATGTTAAGATTCACGGCATTGAACATTCATATTTGAAAAATAAGTTATTCATTCAATTTTGATCGTAATATTAAATTCATTTTGAAAAGATAAAATAAATTAACTATTAATAAAAACTTTTTCATCAAAGAAATGGTTCCTGCTTTTCATCGTTTTCCTTTATTGAAATATATTGGAAGGGAACTAAACTCATTTAAAGTTGACGGCCCTAACTATCAAAATTATGTCAACCTCCCCTTGTTAGGATATCGCTACTGCTGATAAAAAAGATCAAAATCAGATCTGGATACACGTTAAGATATGATTGATGATGCGATTGTATCTAAACAGCAGAAGAAGCGCTCCCCCTTTTCGATCAAAATATCGTGTAATCTGAAATATATATTTTTTATATAAAACGACATGTTATTTAGCGCTCTCTCAGATATAAGGCTTTTTGATATCTTAGAATTTAAGCATCTAATTGCAAATAAAATGCAATTAATTCACGTGATTACATTTTTACTGTTTTATGATTATATATGTGTAGGCTATTAGATTTTGAAATGTTGATATAATGCAAGATTCTATCGCGTTACTGCTTGATGTTACTGATGTGGGTAAATATGGTGAATAGAACTAGGCAGATAGGTGACTAGGAGTTTCAAGTTGACACGAAGTATGTTCTCATCTCACATCTGATTCCTCTCAATCTATCAGAGGCAATAGCATATCAGAAACAGATATGCCATTATAAACTCCTGATGTCTATAATTAAAGTGAAGTTTTTCCAATTGAAGGTTTTTCACATGAAAAACATGCATTATTTATTACTCATTATGCATTCATTTTCCAGTAATCGGAAATGTCAATTTTAAAATTGCCCAGAAAATTCATTCGGGCCATTCGGGCGCCATTGTGAGGGTTCTATTCGTTCAAAATGACTTGATAACCTCTTTTTCTTTAAGTTCAGACATCGCCTCGACGATCTAGACCGGTTTTAGATCGAAAAAAATTAATTTTTGTTCGAAAAATGCAGTTTGAAAGAAAAAAAGGACGATTTTCCAAGTAATTTTTTCTTAAATCGAGTTTTCCTGGATTCACAGGCTTGGAATCATCTTGGAACCCGTCTAGATCGTCGAGGCGATGTCTGAACTTAAGGAAAGTGAGGTTATCAAGTCATTTTGGACAAATAGAACCCTCACAATGGCCCCCCAATTGAAAATTGTTGCCCAGAAAATTCATTCGGGCCATTCGGGCGCCATTGTGAGGGTTCTATTCGTTCAAAATGACTTGATAACCTCTTTTTCTTTAAGTTCAGACATCGCCTCGACGATCTAGACC
>UCOH01006312.1:0-30020 GCA_900474275.1 Synergus japonicus
CAATTAAAAAATATATCAGAAATAATGTAAAACGAAAACACGTGATATTGACCTAACCTCAAAGCTCATACAATATATTCAATATATTTTAACTTATGAATCTAAAGTTCATTAAAATATAATATCCTGTAGAATTGAATTACCTGAAACATTCATAAAAAATACCTGAAAAACATAATCATAATCATTACCATTAGTCTTCATAATATTTGATAGTATGTATACTAGCAGAAGACTTTACTTTAGTTGTCAACGCGTTAATTTCCGTAAAACAGAAAATCAGCTTGAAACTCAAATAGTACTCAAATAGCCGGAGAAGCTGGTCGTCAGATCGGTCGAGTTCGGCTAGAAACTTCGTGCATTTTCGTGTAATGTACGCAGCGTGAAGCATGGACTTTTCACCGACACGCTACGTTTGAATGTATTGCTCCCACGGGGAACCGTGGTGGGGGCCGAAAAATCCCACGATCTGGAGACACTGTTTCGAGTTCGTCTCACGGTTCTAGCAATTCTAGTTCGGTCTGCTCGTTGATGTTCATCTATTTTTTAACTAATATAATATTGAACATCTTATCAGATAAATAGGTGCGTATAATTACTCAAAACATATTATCTACCCAAAATCTATTACTGGCAATAGTTGGATCGGTCCGCAAATGAAAAATGCTTTCAAGTTTATTTTGAATTTGTGGCTGAGGCGGGCAGACGAAATTAATTATCCTTGGCACACATACACATGTTTAATCCGGTTCATGAGTCAATTATGTAATCTGGCCTGACAACGTTATCACACTGATATATCGCTTTTATTGCGGCTTTTATAATTTCTTATCAGTATTATTGCAACTTTCTAACGGTCATTACTTGCTTCGAATAAATCTCATCGTTCAACACTTATTTTCGCAAAAACAAAAAAACCACGCTCGTTTATTCTGATTTATAACTGAAAAATAGTTCGTTATTATATAGGCGATTATTCGTGTCCAGACAAGTGTGGATTTTAATTCCAGTTCCAAGAAATCAATTTCTCCAAAGCAAATAAGTTAGTCCTTCTAGATTAATCTCTGATTACGTGATATCTTCACTAAATATTTTATTTATAAGGGATTTCTAATTGCCTGTTTCATTAAAAGAGATAATTTTTCATGAAATTTTTTACTGTACAAGAATTTTGTTCTTGGTGTTATTTTCTATATTATTTTATTATATTATATTTTACCCCCTATCCCAGAATGAATAATTTATATATTATAATTATTTATTTAAAACTAAAAATACAGTTTAATTTTTATATACAATTATTTTTAAAAACCAATAAAATGTATATTTAATAAATATAAATTTCTATATAAATAATATTAAAAATAATTAATTAATTAATTAATTAACAATAATTTCATATTTATAAAAATTTTAATTATCTTTTCTTTATTTTATTTATCTTTATTCTATTTCAGAAACTTTTTCTTTCATTTTTTTAGCATGATTGTTGTAATCTTTTTAAAAGTTACAGTATCGCTAAATTTTAATTTCTGGAATTTTATTTTTCGGTAATTATTTATTCGGGAATTTTACACTGTCGGAAATTTTATTTTTCGGATATTTTCAGTCATAAATATATTAAATAAAATTAATTTTTCAGCTTCTTGGAACGATGGTGGCCCATACAGTTCTGCTGGACTTCACAGTCTCCGCAAATGCGATCGCCGATTCCGAAAAGCGAACCAATCTGAAGTCGAATATCGTCAACGTTTTGAGCGAGCATTTTGTAGGGTTGAAACCCTTCACAGAATCTTACGTCGACGGGACTTTGCTCGTTTTATACACTGGCCCAAGAAGCAGTTTGATTACTGTAAGAGGATATCCCGAGGGTCTAATCACAGTAAATATTGAATATTACAAACGTGATGACGAAGATGCTCTCTTGACCTTCGAGGTAATTATAAAGAAAAAGACTTTCTAAAAATAATAAGGAAGTTCTCTTCCTTTCTCTGGACCGAATCCATTTTAAATTAGGCAAGTTCTACACTTGAAGTCACAGAATCTCTCGGGGAAAAAATGATATTTGAATTTTTGTCTTTGTAAAAAAAATTCCTTGACAATATACCGATTTTTTCCCAGAGAGATTCTGCGACTTAAAGTGTAGAACCAATCTGAGTTGAAATAAATTCAGTCTCTGGAATCAAAAATCTGGGATCACGTGAATTTCTAAAAAAGCGAAAAGACAGTCGGCAGATTGCATGCTTTAATAAATACTAATAAATACTAATACTAAAGAGACATTTTTTCTTTGGATTGAAAGTAGAGACTTAGAAATCTGTCTAAGAATGTAAACATTTTGTAAGTTTTGTAACTAAGAGAATATTGTAGCAGTGGCGATACTTGGAAGTCGACGTTGCCATGGCTTTGAACAGCCAGCGCAGTAAACGTTTACCACCCGTAAGACGAGGAACGATATATGATCTCTATCTGACACTATCAGGTAGAAATTGCTTTCCCCAGATCAGATTTTCCTTCTTTATTCGATTGACCACTTCAGTTTTTATATGATATGACATATTTTAGAACTTTTGCTACATATCGACTCTAATCTTAGATATTTATAGTACGCCACTTGCTAGGAATGCTGAAATAGAAAAATCCAGCACCCCTTATCTTGTATTTCATTATCTTGATTTTAATTTGTTTTAGAAGCTCGTCAAAATTCGCTGCTTTGTGTCTCAGAAGGAATTACATTGATTTAATTCTCTGCGATATTTACTGAATTAAAATTTGCACAAATTTGATGCAAAGTTGCGAATTTTGAACTATTTCCAACCCACACCTTAGAATTTTTGATTCTCAATTTTTACCATTTTACAGGCTTCGAACTGAGATTTTCTCTTCTTTTAAAACTAATTGTTTTTTCTTTTTTTTTTAGATAAAAATGCATGTGGTGTTTGATTATTTTCAACCCTAAAAGTCAGAGAAAAGATAGAGAATTTTGAAAACCATTTTACATACTTCGTTACCCTGGAAAGGAAACTGTAGCCCCTTTTTAGGCTCGTAGAGCAGTTCGAAGCCTGATTTTATTATTTTGAACTATTCCATCGTTTGACTTATCTTTATTCGCGTGCTTGTCATTTATAATTTGAAGTAAAGCAGATCACTATCAAGCTCAGATTTTTGAAACATCCAATCATAAAACTTGATCATTTCTACGAGTTGTAGAAATTCCTTCAAATAGATAGTTATAGTACATTTGTTCTGTTCATTATTTGGTTCGCTTGGTAGACTACGAGAGATTTGGAAACAGCATTACAGGCAGCGACAACAGCCACAAGATCTCACACAATAACTCCCATTAAACGTGGTGGCAAGTTTGAGAGATACTTTCCAACCTCCGGTGAGTTTTTTTTTATATTTATGTTTACACCGAGACTAATTGCAGTTTTTAAATATTGTCAATTTCAAAGGCGTTTTGCGGTTCCACTAATCCGCATGGCCCAAATCTTGGAATTGTTTGTCATTCTCTAATCGATTTTTATTCCAGGAACTTTTCATTTTTATTCTGGATTTCGAATAGATCAGGGAATGAAATATGATTCGAAGATGAAGTTAGTGCAGTCATCACAGTACCAATTGTTAAAAAAGGAGAAAAAGTTTGTTTTTTTTTTACCAGAGAAAATAGAAATTGATCTGTTTATAATAATAATAAATTTTAGTTTATTTAAAAGATTTAGAAATATTTCCAAGGATTTTGAGGGTTTATAAAGAATTTGCAGACATTCTTTGAGATTTGAATAGGTTTCTAAAGATTTCAAGATATTTTCAATCATTTTAAGAGATTCTAAGAGGTTTCAGGGAATTTTAAAGGATTTGATGAAATTTGAAGAGATTTTTAAAAGTTTAGGGAATTGAAAGAATTTTAAGGTATTGTAAAGTTCCTTGTAGAATTGTAAAAGATTTTAAGAAGCTTGTAAGAATTTTAAGAAATTTTGACATTTTTAAAGTGATTTTAATGTTCATCATACAATTTTTAAAAAGATTTTTTTGATTTTTAAAAAATTTTGTGAACTTTTAAAGAGTTTCAAGAAATTTTTCTTTTTGAAAATTTTAAATTTCGATAAAATTAGGTGGCCCTAACGACCTGTGATGACTGCAAAAGATTCAGCTTTTAAAACGGGAGAAAAATGTTTATTTTCAAGTAATAAAAAAAAATTGGGTGCAATTACTGAAGTTATAATTCGACGGCCTATTAACATCGAATTAATTCTTCTTGACGCTCTGATAGATTTTCTCGCAGAAGGTGGAAGATATAACGCACTGTTGCTGCCATGTATATAACAGTTAAGGTCTCTTGTTTCTCAAATCTATAGAGTGTTTAATTTTATTATACTTATGCTTCAATAACTCGCTGTTGAAATATTATAATGCCAGATAATGCTCGCCTCATGTCAGCATGAACGATTTAATAATTATTCATACTCATGCAATAACTTAACGACCATTCGTATATAATTATTATCATTTGAAGTATTATTATTTGATTTCCTTCTCGTATTTTTCGACTTCTCATATAGAGCTCTGATAGAGCGAAGCAGTAAACGTATTCAAAATTGTCCTTCACGATCTTGTAAATGTTTTTAAATAATGCACACTTACGGCATGCATTTTGAAATTTTTTTATTTTATTCCTGGGTTTTCTTGTGAGAAAGGCAGAAATGTATCGATCTGAAAATAAATTTCTTTTTTCATTTTACAGATGAAAGACTGCTGGAATATGATATCGACAAATTGGTCTTTGAGACGAGATCGCCATACCAAAAAGTACAAATTGTACACTCTAAGTCCCTAGGAAATCTGCTGGTTCTAGACGAACTGCAAAGTAAGGGTCAAATATCTCTTAAGGGTGTTGGAACCAAGTTCTAGTCTAAAAATTCGATTTCTTCATTTTACTCAACAAATATTAAATTTTGAATTTTTTCCTTCTGTAGCATTAATCAACTTTTAAATAGAATTATGCGTACAGAGCGAGAAAATATCTAATTGAAATATTTTTTAAGTAAAATCAAGATATTAAATTTTGAAGTTAGATTTTTAATTCCTCGTTTTATGGAAAAAGTATCGAACTTAAATTTTTTTTCGCTCTGTACGCAGTCTTACATTTGAAAAATGATTAGTGCTACAGAGCGAAAAAATATTTATCTATAATTTTCGTTGAGTAAAATGGGCAATTAAATTGTTAATTTCTTTAAAGGTCCAACGCCCTTAAGTAACGTATAATTACTAATGGACAGTTAGTAATATTCAAATAGAAAAATGATTCAAATCTCTTAAAATAATTTAAATTTTCTAAAATACCTTAAGATTTCTTAGAGTTTTTTAATTATTTTTTTACATCTCTTGAAATCTCTTGAAATTCGCTTAAATATTTTCAAATTACTTTTAAATAACTCGCTTGATATTCTTTAACTCTTTTTTATTTCTTTTCAAGATATGTCCGAAGCGGATTTAATTTACACTGAAACGCTTATGCAACGAGGCAAGGAAAACTATGAAGGAAAAGAGATTGTTATTCTTGGAGGAGGAGATGGAGCACTTCTGTGGGAATTGCTGAAAGAAAAACCAAAGCACGTGACAATGCTAGAGGTTTGTAAATATGTATTGGATTATCCAAAAAATTCTGAGCGTTTTTTTTGTTAAAACGAAACAAAATTGTGATTTTAAAAGATTTTTAAAAATAATTTTAGGTATTTTAAGGGCTTCAAAAGTTTTTCATGGAATTTTAAACGATTATAAGAAGCTTGGAAGAATTAAAAAAATTTTAATATTATTTTTAAAAAATAATTTTAAGGGCGCGTAATTTTCCTCGTAATATAATGTAACTAATATTTATTAACTAATAATATTTACAGATAGACGACGCAGTTATGAAAGCCTGCAGTCAGTACATGAGAAGTATTTGTGGTGATTGCTTGGATAAAAGAAAAACTGATAATTACGAAGTGAGTATTTTATATTCTGCTAGGATTTATTTCTCTATTTATAATTTCACCTCTTCTAAAACGAAATATTTCAGATTATTGTTGGTGATTGCGTGAAAACATTAGCCCACATGATTGAAGAGGGACGTCAGTTCGATTATGTCTTCGGTGATTTGACAGACATACCAATTAGTACAACATCTCACGGAGATGCTTGGGACTTTATTCGGTTGATATTGAATTCATCCTTTAAAGTTCTGAAGCCCACGGGAAAATACATGACCCATGTAAGTCGAAAAACTACAATGTTAATAATTTTTGTCATAAACTGAAAAATGACCAGGAATTTTAATGAAAAAACCGAAAGTTTACTTCTGATCTTATTAAAAATTCAAGGCCTATTTTACTCATTTACAATAATTTACAGGGAAATGGATCATCCTGTCCAGAATCTTTGAAGATGTTCGAGGAAGTGCTAAGCCAGCTCAACGTTCCAGTAAAATTCACAAGAGACAGTGCATTCATTCCATCTTTCTTTGAAGACTGGGTCTTCTACCAAGTCTCGTTTAAATGATGGATTAAAAGCAGGACTGATACGTCGAAGTACCTAGCGAAATTCATTCACATTGTCTCAACCGCGTTATGACCTGAACTACGCTTTAGTTTTAGCATTTACTAATTAATTAATCCATCGATCAGTTCCTCTTGAAGCCACTCACAACCTTCGTCCAATGTTTGGATTTTACTATTATTCTTACGATTGCATACAAGCCTTTGTAAATATAGATAGATATTAGATTTCGGTATCTTTGTCACCAAAGGAGAGAAACCCTGCTTTATTTACAATCGTTAGGATTGTATCTGTAACATCTACTTTATTGAAGTGTTGGATCCAAGTTCTATTTTCAAAAGTCAATTTCCTCGTTTTTCTCAACAAATATTATAATTAAATATTTTTTCGCTCTACAGTGCTTTTCTTTTTTGAAATAAAAGTTTGTCTACAGAGCGAAAAAATATTTAATTTTAATATTTGCTGAGTAAAACGAGGAAATAGAATTTTGAGATTATAACTTGGATCCAATACCCTTAACTTTATTAAAAAAAAGAGAATTTAGAAATTTTGAAAAGCGCTCTAAACTCTTAACTCGAAAATGGAATTGAAGAGGGTTCGCTACTTTTAGCCACCTGTGATTAAGAATCTTACATTATATTCCCAATCTACAGCATTTGTAACAGTATTTTCTAGAGTCTATTGCAGTTATAACACACTGAACTATTTTGTCTATGCGATTTGCATTATTGCGATTATTCGACCTTAAGTTGTTATGTACAAATCTCGAGTTAGAAGGTAATTAGGATGAACAAGTGATTTGAATTTCATAAGATCTCTGTACTCGGTGTAAGATACAGTCAGTATATAATAATTATAATCGCCCATATCGTCAGTACAAACTTATATGATATTTAAGCAAATTACAGCGTAATAGCTAACGAGAGAAGAATACCGATTTACGGTTTTCAATGTAATGTTCCCTCTATAATGTCTTCTTGTATTGCACGTCCTGCTTGCCGCATGTATACAATTAATTATATAATTCAGCAAAATCTCTTTCAACTGCTTGAAATACGAAAAGTAAACGATGTGCTTATTATATTTACCTGACCTTACGTATTACAGATTCTGTTGTGTTAATTATAATGAAATGGATCATATTTTAAGTATTTTTATCTTTGCTTCAGGTACAGAAGTCAAAATACATTATACCTATTTTTTCTCTTAATGTGTTTATGAAAATACCATTACTACTTTAGTTTAGTTCCCGTAGGGATAGTATTTTATCTCTAACTTAACAGAAATCTGGGAAGAGGAAATTGAACAATTTTGTAAGTTCAATAAACTTATTTATAAGTTGCAAATTCTTGTTTGGTGAGTTATATTGCAGGAAAATAGAGTGAACAATTCACCCATGATGTTTAGGAGCTAAAAATTATACATATCAGTTCATACTTAATTTATTTTCACCTCGACTCTTGTATAGACTACCAATCACACTCATGTTAATCTTTATAAGATAAATATAAATAAGTAAAGAATGCAGATAAGTACATGGCTCGTAAACGCAGATTGTTTTAAGAAATAAATAAATTACAGTTCAAGTTACTAGAAATAGAGATGAGAAAATCAGACTTTTCGGTTCACATTCCATTATTATGGAAGCTTGGCCCCGGTTAGGAAATTCGAATAAAATGGCGACACTTAAAAGTAAATGCAAGTGTCAAGTGTAAGTACTTAAGTAGAAGCAATTCCTCTCTTTCAGACTTTAAGTTTCCAGTGGGAAATCGACGTAGACCCTCTTCGGGATTTCTGAGAATTGCTCTATTTCAGGTACGGTCGGTTCCGTTTCTGTTTCGACTAAAATTTGTTGCAGCCACTGTTGAACCTGTTTTGGATGTTCAGAGTCGTCAGCTGACACATTGTGGTTCCTACAAAATTCTTTTTTTCCATTAATTTCGAGATCATCTTTTTCCTTATTTTTCTCCAGAAGAGAACTTTTGTTTTCTATCACGAAACTATTTTCTTTTACTGGATTTTCGGAATCTCTGCTGCAGAGACTGCAATCATTCGATTCTATTATACTGGTTACCGAATTTATCATCCAGGAAGATTCATCCAAGTCCTCGTCAATTAATTGGATATTCATCAACTCGGTTGAATTTAAATCCCAGGAGCTACTTGGCACATTTTTCTCTTTCGCCTCGATGCTCTGGTTTGACAAATCTACGCTGGACGGTTTTTCCGTTTTTTCGACCTGGAGTTCTTTATCGAAACTGACATGGTCGCTGTTTGCTTCCTGATAGTCTTCGGCTTTATATGGCTCTGCATCGTTGATAATGCAATTGTCTGACAATTCAACTTTGCCGAATTGCGATAATTCATTTTCGAGATCTTGCGCTCTGCTCAGATTCACGATTAGGGAAGGTATTGAAGAATGGAGTTCCAAATTTGACTGCACAAGGGAAAGTTGCTGTCTGTGGATGGCCTCCACCTGACGCAGAAGTTGCACTTCCCTGGATTTTATTACATCCACCAATTGTTTGAAACACCTTCTGATCTCCTCTTGAACCTGAAAAGGAAAACATCGAGTTAGTCAAATTTTATTTATAAATTTAACATTTATAGCTTTTAGACTTAAACAAGCACAAAAAAAAATTATTAAAGATCCTCAAAACTTCCAGACCTGCAATTTTATCATTTGAAATGCCAAAAACAATTTCATTCATTTCACCCCCTAATTTCACCCTCAGAATCAAACCCTAACAGAAGAATGTAACATAACAAAAAAATATTTTATTAAAAGAAAAAAAAACAATTAAGAATTTAATAAAATACTTTCTCGTCATTACTGAATAATTTATTAAGTAGGGGAATATGTTGGACACTGGACACCTGTCTTCCAATTTAATTGGTTCACCTGCATTATAATTTTAGTTCATTATTACAAGCGCATAATATTTTTATATTATCAATAATCAATTTATTCATACCTGTGTTGAAGTGTCTTCCAGGAATTGTCTTTTTTCTGTGATCAATTTAATTCGATCGGAGCTAGAATTCTTTTCCGGGTCTGGCTCATTTTTCCCTATCATATTCAAAATAATAAAGGGAGACGAACTTTCGTTCGAAAATGGCAAGAAGATCACTCAGATGAATCGGATTATCACAGACTTCGATTTAAAAAAATAAATGGCACAGCCATCTCACAGCTCGTCCCTCAACTTTCTTCCTTGCCACTAAAAAAAAGTTTTTAAACCGGTTTTACTTCCGCCAAACGGACGCGAGGGTAGTAAAAAATGGGAATCATTCGAACCCCTTCTTAGTTTAATTCAAATCAATTCAAGAAACTAATTTTTACAAACGCGGTACCGCAATTTCTGCCTTCTTTCCTTCCTTTCTTTATTGCAAATGAAAACAATCGAGCATCGAAAGTTCTCGGTAATATTTGGTAATATTTCTTTTATTCGCGCTCGGTATATGATTGGTTGCTTTTGGCGCGCAATTTTAAATGCTAAAAAATATTATTTTTATTGTTTACAATAAATAAGGGCATTTAAACTTATAAAATTTATTATTAGACTAATATTAATTATTCTTAATAAAAAAAATTAATTAAGTGTATATTCTGTAAGTAAAAAGTATTTAAATAATATGAGGCTTTCTATTTACAGAGTTGCCTTTCTATGTTTTTTTTCTTTACTCAATGCTCTAAACTCGAAGTTCGATTTTCGATTCTGTACAAAAAAGGAAAAAGGAAGGAAAGGATAAAAGGAAGAATATAAGGAAAAAGAAGTGAACAGCTGAGGTATGAATTTTTATATTTACTAAAATAAAATATTCTCTGTAAAGAGATTGAAGAAGAAAATATATATATTTACATTGTTCTTTGGATTTCAGGTAAATTTGACAAAAATACAAGTTTTGTCTAAACCTCTTGAAACACGACCGTTAAAAATCCACAAAAACCTTCAAAATCGTTAATTTCTTGAAATTCATAAAATTCGTGAAAACCTCTAAATATTCCTAGACCTATTAAGATTTCTTAACATTTAAAATCCTTTAAAATATACCAAAAAATTGATTAAAAACATTTTGGGAAATTTTGTGTCAGGTGGAACTAAAAATGGAAGCACCAGATTTTGAGGATCCATTGAAAACTTGTCCTTACGACAAATCTCACCGCATTCGAACAAGTAGATATCAAACCCACTTGTTACATTGTCGCGAAAGCAATTCTGCGTATAAAAAAAAGCGTACGAAGGTTTGCCCTTACAGTAGCTTTCATATAATTTCCATCGAAGATTTCGAGGTAAATAAATATTTATTCATTATATTGTTTTCAAACATGTGGAATTCATACTCCAATATTAAAATTCCTCAGTTTACTCAAAAAATATTACAATTAGATATTTTTTCGCTCTGTAGTATATAATTTTAATACTTTTCATATAAAATGAATTTTTTCATTGAAAAAAGATACCTAATTCTTCTATTTCTCGAGTCAAAGGAAGGAATTTTAATTCTGGGATAAAATTTCAATTCAACACTCAGATATAATGTTTTAAAAATTGTAAACAGTTTTCTGTTGATATAAATTCTAAGAAATTCTTCTAAACTGAAATTTTATAAATATGTTTAGGATCACGTCGAGAATTGTCCATATCAGGAAAAATCTCTCATCGAATATGAGGAAACCAAGCATATTGGCTCAGTTCCTCTGGAGGAATTGAATAAAATTTATGTTCCACCTGCGGAAGAAAATTGGGATGAGGTAAATTACTTTTTAATAATCGAGTATAGTTGAATGTCATTTTTAATATAAAAGAATAGAATTTTCAATCTATATTGTACAAAACCATGTCAATTAAACATTAACTTCTTGTATAATTTAATCTCAGATTTAATCTTCAAATAGAAAGTCGTTAATGAAAACTTTAAATTTCCCAAAATAGGAGCCCCCGATTGAAAGTTACGATCCACTCAAACAAGCCCGGAACAAAGGAGTTTTGCTTGCCCCAGTTGGCCTCTCAACGGCCAAAAAAAGGGCCTTCAAGAGAGCGGAAAGACAGCGTTTTCTGAATTTAGAGGGAAGAAATGGACGTTCTGATAAATCCTCCAAGTCTATGATAATGGAGGTAAGATTTTCAAGGTTTTATTTTTGTTGTATACATATATAGCTTTTATTTAACAAATTTGAGAAAAAGGACTTTTGAGAAAATCCTTTTTTTCTCTTTTTCACACTTGTAAGCGGGAAAAATTTATTTCTGATTTTAGAAAAGCTACAAGACCTTCCGTTCACCTCAAAGAGCACCAGCGGCTTCTTTGCCTGCGACAATAAGAGAGCTGAATGAATGCTACCGAAAAGTAAATGAAGACTTTGAGGAAAGCGATGATGAAGAGCCAGAATTTCATTTAAGGCCTCCACGCACAAGGTCCATTGCCTTATCAACAAGCTGCAATTCGAGTTATCAAGATCTGAGAAACTCCATTGCCTTATCAACAAACTGCAATTCGAGTTATCAAGATCTGAGAAACGTGAGCACAATTTCCGAAATGGAAAAAAATTTAATTAGACTCTTCGACTCATACCTTGACTGATATATACGTAAAAATCACCAAGCGTTCCTTTTTTTTTTTGTTTTAATTTATAGAAGTTGATTTTGTTTTTGTTAGAAGAAGTTTAATTTTCTATTTTTTTACATTTGTTATTTTTTTTTATATACAAAGAAAAGGGTTTTTGAAATTTGTTACATTCCAAGAGAGGTATTTTTTTTCTTTCAAAATCCCTTATACAGATTATGAAGAGGCGATTGAAAATAGCCTCTGAAGATGTTTATAAGACAAAATGTGATTCTAGGATAAAAAATGCAAAGTTTATAAGACTGTTGAAATTAGATTACATTTAAAGTCTATAGCTTTATTATAAGGTATTACTTCCGAAAGTACAAAAAAATTGGCAAATAGTAAAAAATCTAAAGACTGGCTAGTATCGTTCGTTAGAATTTAAGTTTTGAACAGAAGTTTTTTTCGATTTTGTAAGCACCAGTTAAAATTTTTTTGTCTTCCAGCGATATTTATTGATGGAGTTTTTGATTTTTTTTTAGAAGTACAAGTATTGATTTCAGACAAATAATTATGTATAGATTATTTTTGTAATAATTATAATAAATAATCAATTATAATAAAGATTATTATTACAATGTATAATTATGTAATAGAAATAATTTATGTATATAGCTCACTTAAGTTCTAAGCAAAATAATAGATTTCCTCATTTTTCTTAACAAATATTAAAATTAGAATTTTTTTCGCTCTGTATACTAAATTATAATAATTATAATACCATATTTATTTAGTAACATGGGGAATTCGAGTTATAAGCACTTGGGTCCAATATGTTTATTAAAAAAAGTTTCTAAAAGGAGGTTTTTATAGTTCCATCAAATATAATATAAATGATTTAATAATTTTATAAATTCTTGAAGGCCACTATTATTTTTTTGAAAGTGTAAAAATTTTAGAAAAATAACCCGGATTATTTAAATTTGCTCATATGGTAAGTAATAGGAAAGTGTTCATGGAAATTATTTACCGACTGAAAATAATGTCGATAAGAAAGGTCCCTAAAAAACACCTCTGACTGACGTGTTTTCTTTGTCGGTTTTGACGTTTGACGCAGCAAGACTCAGTGTTTTCATGAAAGTCAAAGTTTATGGTGTTTCTTTGGTGTTGATTTACTATTTTAAAGACATTTATGATGACAAAAAGTGTTCTATAATGACAATTGACGTTTGAATGACAGAAAGTGTGCCTTGCAAATTTGATTGTGCGATTGACACCCAGAAAGTTTCCTTCAACACTTTTCGGCGTATTTTACTATCCTAACCTGATTATTCATTTATTAATCTTTATCTGCGAGATAATACGTCATGTTTAGCAAAAAGAAGGAAGTTAAACGCCGCCCTAGACCTGCAGGAAGTCTTGCTCAGGTAATTATTTAATTACTGTTTTTTTGTTGTTTTTTGAGCTGTAACTATAAATTACCTTCAACTGTCACCTCTCAAACATTTTCTTCTAATCATTTTATAATTGTTGTTAATTCTAAGTTAAAATTTTATCTGTATTTAATTAAAAATATTGAATTTAGAATCCTAAATTAATTCTAAATTATAATTCAACGAAATCTTTTATTTTGGGGGTAGAATTTGGGTAAAAACCCTGAAAAGGATTTTAAAAGAATAAAACTCTATTATTTTGTTTACAGTATGGAATTTTCGAAGTTCCTGAGTCGATCGAAGACATCGGCAAAGGCCATGGAACCGATGACGATGACGAGGATTTGGAAGCGGAATTGGCCGCTTTAACTACTGGAGGCAAAGCTGGACCTCAACCTCGTAAAGGTAAATAAACAAAGAGGAAGTAATATCTTAGGAAAAGTAGAAATAACGTAAAAACTAACATAAAATGTTATTTTTCAGCTCCTAAGCGAATTCCTGACGCAGAATTGAATGCGATGATCAGTGATAGTATGAAAGACATAAATTCAGACGAAGAATTATCTGGAGATGAAAATGACCCCGATTTACTGGTAAAAATATCGATTTTTTACTCTCAGTTCAAAGTATTTACTTCATTTCCAAGTATTTCAAGTAATTTAAACATTTTTTCTTCAATTTTATCCATTTACAGGACGAACTTCAGATGCTGACTGGTGAGGAGATTCCTACTGAGAGTCCTGGATCCGAAGGACCGCCGGAAGCTCCTGCAGAAGCAAATACTGATCCCGCTGTCGAAGATACTATAAAACTATTGGAAGAGAGATTAAAGATGTACACAGCCGCTGAAGATAAAGCTAAAAATGAAAATAGCACTTCGAAAGTTCGAAGATACGGAAGAGGCGTTAAAACACTGAAAGAAATGTTGTCGAGTGTCAAATCTGGTAGGAATATCGACACTGCAGACATTCCGCCGGTGCTTCCGCCCTCGGCTACTTCCACTGTCACTGAAAAACCACCAGGTGATTAAATAATTGGACCCAACTGCTATCCTCGAAGAATAGTCGAGAAATGATAGGGAATTTTTTTCTGAGTCACTGCAACTTTCTTTTTAATTCTTCACAGCACCAGAACCATCAGAATCAGAGCCACCAGAACAGAAGGAAGAATCGCCACCAGCAGAAGTTCCTGAACCAACTCCAAGCTCTTCTTCGCCTCCTCAAGTAGATCAGGAAACTCTAGATTTGTTGAAAAAGCGTCAACAGGAGTACAAAATCGCGGCCGTCGCCTGGAAAAAAGCTGGAAATGCAGAAGAAGCTATTCAGCATATAAAGCTTGTAAAGCAATTTGATTTGGTCATTGCAGCGATTTCTGAAGGTAATGTTGTGGATTTAGCGGACATGCCTGGAAGTCCTAAAATGCCCGAGACTACGACACCTGTACCTTTAACTTCGGAGAGAGAAGAAAGTGAATCACAGCAAACCGCTTCTGCGGAAGAAACTTCACGTAAGATATTATTTTTTTTTGGACACTAATAGATAGGATTATAGATAGATTGATTGAATACAAAATTCCTTTTGGTACAGCTCCACCTCAAGAACCCTTAACCGGTTCCTCCTTGGAATCTGCACTAAAGGAACGTCTAGAGGTTTACCGACGAACAAAAGTAGCAGCGGAGGGCGAAGGAAACAATTCAAAAGCTCGAAGATACGGTCGAATTTGCAAGCAGTTTGAAGATGCTTTGAAAATGCACGCGAGAGGAAAGCCCGTTGCTCTGGAAGAGCTTCCAACGCCTCCAGGATTTCCTCCACTTGCTGTCAGTGCGCCCGCACCTCCGGAACCAACGTCACTTTCGTCGCCGAAGCCAGAACCCGGAACACGATCTTCTCCGAAAGAAGAACCGAAACGCACTCCACCTGTTCCGCCTAGAGCCAATGCAGGTAGAGATTCAATCTACATATTGAATATAATAACAAAAAAGATTTCTTCGGATTGCAAGCCATTGACACTTTATATTTTAATTGAAATTATTTGTTTATTTAGATAAAAAGCAGAAAATGATAACGTCCCGCGCAGACAAGCAAATGCTGCAGATTCAGCAACGACAACAAGAGTTTAAGCTAGCGGCGCTCAAAGCAAAAAAAGAAGGTGACTTGGAACTCGCACGCGATTATCTTAGACAAGCTAAAGGGATGGATCCTTTAATCGAAGCGAGTAAATCTGGACTTCCGGTGGATATGAACTCGATCCCTCTCTCGCCTGGTGCGAAGATGCAATTAACTGCCACTGGTTTGGAATCAAAGTTGGACGAAAGTTTTGATCTTATATCGAAAGAGGATTGTTTGGAGGAAGCGTCAGGGACTGATGATCAGATTTATGAAAATCTGGAGGCTCAGCTGATTAAGCAGATTAAAGTAAGTCTAGTTATTCTTGTATAATTTTATAGGATGGATGGATTTATATTTTAAATATTTAAAAAATAAAAAATCTTCATTCCATTTCAGTGGTGCCTATCGACAAGGGATCACTGTAAAGCTCTAGGCGACGTTCCTGGTTACAATAGATGGGAAAGACTCGCACTGGGTTACACTCGCGACTTGGACATGCTGCGAGTTCGAAAACGAAATGGATCGCCTCCTCCACAACATCACTACGAGATTAAAACTTATGCGATTGTCCAGTGCGTAATCAAATTTAATTTCATAATTGATTTATTTTAATAGCATTTTAAGAAGGAAATTTAAAATTGCAGAAGCTGTACGGATTTAAACGACGGTGACCTGGAATTGTCGATAATTCGAGGCGTGAATTATCCCAAGGAAGTAGACTCTTATGTGATATTTGAGTTTCCCTATCCTACTGATAGTGCAACGACTGATTCGACTTCAACAGTTCGAGACACCAGCAATCCAGAATACGAGGCTGTTTTTCCACTTAACGGAATTATTGAGCGTAGTTCTCGGCAGTGTCAAAGAGTCTTCAAGAGACACGCTTTAAAATGCCAAGTCTGGTCTAAAGGGTAATTGAACTCCTTCCTCAAATGCTTACATTTTTATATTCTTCGTTTTCTTAAATTTTTGTTGAATTAGGTAGTCTTTTTAATTTGAAATACGTAACTAGTATTATTCGTCTTGAATACCCTTACTTATGATTAACTTTCCGGTTTTCAGGGTGTCTACTAACCGGACAATACCCGAGAATTTGGTGGGCGAAAATTAGTAGACACCCTGGGTTTGATTAACTATTATTTTCGGTGTGAAGTGGAAAACCCCGCTTATTTACCTGGTTGTCATAGTACATAGACTAGGTTATTGCTTGCAGATGCTCGCTGAACCCCATCCTGTGTTGCACTCACCCAAGGTATGAAAATTTCCTAAACGCAGTCTATGTGTGAGTTTCGAAATCGGAAAGAACTTATCGGTCGTTGAATGGATTTTCTGGTACTAAACACGAAAGCGAGTTAGCTCTTTATTTACAGCACGTTTTGATATTTTAGCTAGTCCTTTGTCGTCCTAAAAATTTGGAGAAGAATTTAACGGATTAAACGATTGCATTTTTGTTCCAGAGGATTTTTCAAACGAGACAGCCTTTTGGGAACTGTTACGGTGAAACTTCAACCTCTTGAAACGCAATGTATTCTGCACGATTCTTTCCCGGTGAGCAGATTCATCTCATTTCAAATAAATATTTTTTCGCTCTGTAGCGTTATTCATCTAATTATCTTTTTAGTTATATAACACAAAAAATAATGTGAACGTTTTTTTCAGTTGATGGATGGAAGGAGAGCAACAGGAGGGAAATTGGAAGTCAAAATGCGCCTTCGAAATCCAATACTTACGAAACAAATTGATCAAATCACGGACAAATGGTTGACGATCGATCACTGATCTTTTATTCCTAAAACTGCCTTGAAACCCGGATTTTCAATCCGCCTATATGCAAAAGAAAGAAAAGTTCCATTGAGAGTTGAAAGAAAGTTTTTAAGGGCGTTGGGTTCAAGTCCTAACGACAAAATTCAATTTCCTCATTTTACTCAATAGATAGAAATAATTTCTATATAGTTTTGAGGATGTTTGGTGCTAGTCCAACAGCCTTAAATATATTTTTCTTTCATTCTTCTCAAGAAACTGGGTTTCTTGTTACTTTAAGCACTTAATTCTGCGATCACAAAGCTTTAGTATTTTATAATGTATAGCTGTGTTAATGTAAATAGGCTTTACGCAACATGTATGTAAATAAGGCACTTAACGTGCAATGAAAAGCCGAATTTTATGTTTTACAGCTTGGTATAATTATTTTACATAACAAACGAATATGATTAAAATCATGGTCTTTATTATTGAACCTCTAAGATCCAGACTGCCCTGAAATGTTTGTTTACTGGAAATGTAAACAAACATTGTAAAAAATCATGATTAAGGATCTTGGATCCAAGCTCTATCTTCAAAATTTGAATCAAACAATTTTAAAAGATTAATCCGCCATTTTAAAATCTGAAAGTTTGACATCAAATTTGATTTCGTCGACCTCGAAAATTGACATGTGCCTAATTTAATGTTACGAACAACTGACAATCCTATATAAACAATTACATTGTAAAACGTAGACAGTTGAGAGTAGAACGTTTATTTAGAATTGAAGCTCTCTGGTCCTTGGAATGATTGCTGAATGGAGTCTGTAGTTTGATTTTCATGTGGCGAAGGAGCGATTCGCGGCCCAAGCTGAATCCACATTTCACGAAGAACAATACATCAGGCGAATCCCACTAACAAACTATTGTCCGATAATCGTTCGACTCTACTACCCACTGTTCAGTTTCCCCTTCTCTTCCACCCTTCAAAAGCACCTAAGCGACCCTTAATATAGCACATTGAATCACTCCGTGAAAAAGAACAAAAAGACATTCCGCATTTTCAGGCAAACTTCAAATTTCGATTACTTTTCAAAAAGGGGACTTACTTTTTTTTTCTTAAGGAAGCGAGGGGTTGAAACCAATTTCTAACCACAAAATCCAACACCCTTAATTTTTCTCACAAATTTATGAACTTCAAAATTTTTTTATTCTTATAGCGTCAATATAACGCCCTCGATTTTCGCTTCCCTTGTTTCCCGCTGTGTCAAACGATATTAAACCATATCGATCGCGGCATAACGCGCCATCGGTAAACAATAGAATTTATTTGCCAATTAGACAATTAGGGATGATCGGGTTTTTAGGCGAGAAGGGCGAGGGTCGAGGGTCGGGGTTAGAGTACAGAGAGCATATCTCGGCTTGAAGAACAGCGCGCGAATTACACGGTCCGGCGCAGAGTATTTGCCTTCGAACTCGTCGACAATGTTGACCTTTTGGCCTGCACCAGCGGGCTACCACAGTCTGAAATTCTGCGTGCAAATTAACGATGTTTGCTCTTAACCCTTTCAACGCCCCCTCCCCCGCTCCTCGCCAACATCCTCTCTCCATCCTGCTGAGTCTTATCCCTTCTCGCTATATCTCGACAACTTATACCCCTTTTATTGCAAATTGTGCACTGCGGACTATTAATACCTCCGGGTAGTTAATATTATTTATATATTACTAACAAAGTGATTTCAGAGAGTAACATTTCCCCCTTAGTAACTCAACCCCTTTTCAATGAACCCCCCGCCCCTTTTCAACCAAAGGCCCCTCTCATTCCCATTCAAAAAATCCTGTCATTTTAAACTAAGACCTTTCCAACTAAAACCCCCTTCCCCTTTTCAGCTTCTCCATTCAAACCAAAAATCCCCTCCCCTTTCCAAACAAAACGCCCCTTTTCCCTTTAAGGAAAAACTTCCCTTCCCATGTTCAATCAAAATACTCCACCCCTTTTGAATCAAGACTTAACTCCTCTTTCCAACCAACCCCCCCCCCTCCCCTTTTCAACCATTGGCCCCTTTCCTTTTTCAATTTAAATTAAATGAAATATGTACAAATGTGATATGATAGGTTTATCGATGGCAGTTACATGTTCTATAAGTTTGAAATTTTTTCGAATTTAAAAATTTTTATTTTTGTTTTATTAAAATTTATCATATCCAAGATCGTGAATGATTTTTTTTAAAATGAGATCTCTAATTTCACTTCCGAGTACTTCATGCTTCCGAATACCTTCCTCGTCAGCAAATGCAGTCCAGGTGTCGTGGATGTCTGGAGGGTTGTTTACGAATTCGCGATGAAAAAAATGGACAGCAATCTTGTATCCCAGGCTTGATCGCACGTTCTATGTGAAAAGACAGAAGACAGAAGAGTCGGGTGTCGGATCGCATCTTGTAACTTTAGTACACACGCGCGGCTACCAGTGACGTCACATCCGGCCAAGTGCCGAATAAGCAGAAAAAGAGTAACCGGAAACTGTCTCTAAGCTCGCGGAGTCACATGCAAAAAAAATTTGAATAGCGAAATAGAAGCGGGGAAAATTGAAAGAGAAAATATTGTATTGCGATAGCTTCGGATTGAAATTCATTTCGGACCAATCTGAAATTTTCCGAAGCATTCTGGAATTTGTATCCGAATCAAACAGTTTCATTCCGATCTAATCGGATAGAAGTTTACAGTCCGAATTAATCCTTTTTAATCCGAGTTCCATCTCCAAATTCAATCCGATTGAAATGGATTCAAGATAGAATTTTTTCTATCCGAAAAATTCACCGGGGAAATCGTGTAATGTTTGTTGAGCGGAAATGAGAAAATTCAAAGTTCATTTTCCGTTTTATGCGATTCAGTTATTTTAGTATGTTAATTGAGCATAAAATTTAAGAGATCTGCAGCACGTGTGTAAATTCTTCTACAATTAATATTTAATTATTTCTGCTCGACAGAGCAAAGTTTTAATTAAAGGTGAAAATTGCTGGGATTTGCATTTTACTTATCGAGACTAACTTATAGTTGCTAACTAAGCACAACGAGAAATTGGTTTCTAGCTGAAGAATTAAAGATTTCTGCTGTGCTTTGTTTACCTTTCTAAAAAACGCTCTAGTGTTTTTAACAGCCTTATTTTCTCGAGTTATTATTATTATTATTATTATTATTATTATTATTATTTCTTTGGGTCCGAAATCTGCCTAGCAAAAGCTTCGGTTCAATTCTGATTAATTTGGATTGGCGGATTCAATCAGATTAAAGATTCAGATTGATTTTGAATGTCTTTCGGATTAATTCGGATTGAAAACTTCCTTCGGATGAAATTAGAAAGAAACTGTTTGGTTCGGATACAAATTCCGGAATGATTCGGATAGATTCGGAATTAATTTCAATCCTCAGCCTTTGTCTTTATTAAAGATAATAATAATAAATGAGAAATAAATTTTCCATTGGATTTTTCTTATCAATATTTAAAATTCTAGATCCTTTTTATAGTGATTAAAGTAATATTGAATTACGTTAGATGCCTACAACATTTTTTCAAATGTTACTGCATCTAGTAATGAGACGACTCATAATAAAATGATAATGTTAGAACTATGTGTCACAGGTTATCGTTTTTCAAGGCTATGGAAAACATTTAATACCTAGTTACAATCAGAATCAAAATAAAAATGAAAACCATATCTCTAATTAAAACCATTATTACGTTTTTCATATTAAAAGTGATATTTGAATAAAATTTAAAAAAAATGATTCAAATAATTCAAAATTAATTACCCAAAGTTAATAAATATTGCACTAGATCAACAATAATAATTTTTAATATTTTTCAATTTTTTATTTAATTAATTAATTTCACTTTGAATTTAATTTAAAAATGTTTATTTTTATTAAAAACTGTTGTATTAAAGAAATTATTCCAAAAACCAAAAATTGATCTGTGACCTGTGCAAGTTTGTAGACGGAACAAACTATTAGCTTTTTCTTCATCTCGAAAAACGATTATTTAATTTTTATTAGTCTAATCTCATACGAAACTTACTGCAACTAAGTTGCACTCATTTTTTCTGACTTGGTGCAATAACTAGCTTATCAGGTCCATATTCTCGGATGTTGAATCATTTATTAATAAACTATTACGTAGAACCTAATCTCTTATCATGGAAGGTAGTGTGAGCAATTATCGCCGGAGTCTGATAAAAACACGTTGGAGACTTAGATCTTACGTTAAGGTCTTGTTACGATTCACGTGTTGTTTAACACGTGGTCACATGAAGATAAGTGCAATAAATTAAAGCCAGAGATCTAAAGTTACATATATGAAGGGCCCAGCAAATTATACTGCAAAAATCCCATAATATATGAAATATCACTTTTTCACATTGCAATTAAAAAAAAAAAAAATTAAAAAATGGTATTTACAATTAAAATTATTTTTTTAAAATTAATAATGATAGCCCTTACCAGACGCATGATTGCCCTAGTGAAAGCTAGGTTATATTTTTCTTTTTGGATCGATTTTAGATATAAAGTTCCCGAAAAGAATATAATCTCGAAAAATCGATGTCCTTCATTCAGGCGAATCGTAAAGGAGAGTATAAAAAGCTTAGTGGGGTTTGCTGCTATTAAATTTAATAGTCGATCCCAGAGGGAAGGAAAGTTTCTCGCAGAAAGTTCTCCACTCTTGCCAATTTCATCCCATGAAACAATAAAGCATCCCCATTTATAACAACTTGGTGACAAATATGGCACCACTTCCGGCGCGAACCGGAAGTTCCTAAATGCGCTCGTTTCCTTTTCTGTCCACTGCTAGCGAAATAATGCCGAAAAGTATTCATCATCTTAGTATGATATATATATATATATTTATATTCCCTCTCCTAGCCAAACCCCCCTCCCCCCTTTCAAGTTAAAATGCATTTTCACCTTTCTAACTATACAATCCTTGCCATTTCCAACCAAAATGTCTCTCCTCTCCCCCCCCAATTGAAACTTTCATCAACCTTTCCAAAAAAATCCTTACTATTCAACAAACCTTGGTTTTCTATTAAATTCCAAAAATTTCATTTATCCTAACTTTCATTTAGTCGAAAATCTTACCATAATTTTTATTTATTCGAATTGTCAGCTGACAGAATTTCTATTCGTCCTAAATACTGCTTACTATATTTTTTGCTATATCGAATCGTTATTTGGCATAATTTTCGTTTTCTCTAATAACCAAGTAGCCTAATTTTCATTTGCACGAATTCGCACTTTTCATATTTTTCTTTTATTCGAGTTAGTATTCAACTTAATTATCCGAATAAGCATGTAACCTAATATTCTTTCACTCCAAGCGCCATTTTTGTCATAATCCTCAATCTTATTGCATTTGGCACACTGACAATCCATCATAACAATAAAGGCGCGAAATTTAAAAATAACCAATCAGAATTATTTCAAATTCGAGAGAAAAATTCTGATTGGTTATTCTTGAATTTCGCGCCTTTATTGTTATGATAATGACGGATTGGCAGTATGTCAAATGCAATTTCGGTTGGGTGACGTCCCATGGTCCATAGATCCGGAAGGAGTTGCGTTTTTGCGAAAAACCATAAGAGTAAGAGAGATATTAATACTACTATCTCTCTCACTCTCACAGTTTTACGCAAAAACGCAACGCATTCCGGTTTCATGGACCTTGGAATTCGGAAGAGTGAGGATTATGACAAATCTCGATTGGAGTGATGAGTGAATGAATATTAGGTTACAAGCTTATTTGGAAATATCAAAATTAAGTTGAATATTAACTCGAATAAACGAAAAAGATGAAAAATCCAAATTCGTCCAAATGAAAATTAGGCTATGTGGTTATTAGAGAAAATGAAAACTATGCCAAGTAACAATTCGGATAAATAAAAAATATGGTAAGTAGGTGTTCGATAACTTGATTTTCGACTAAATGAAACTTAGGATATATATATATGTTTCAGGAAAAAGTTTTAAATTTTGATTTAAGCACCAGACAGAAATAACCGTATGTTCGATTGTCCCCGTATCGGATACAGGAGCATGATCCGAGAATAATTGAGCTGGAATGGCAAACAAATCAACGTCCTGGTGCAATGTTCGTCCCCTCTGGCACGTTCTCTACTTCATTGTCATCTGTCATCGTGCGACGAACAAATGAGCATCTCAACATCCGGCAGACAAATGACTCCAGGATTATCCGCTCTTCTTATGAATGAATTGGCGATATTATTCTGTGGCTCAATTTCCACTTGATTCCGCGATGCACTGAATGAATTTCTACAAGAAAGTGATTTCAAATCTATAGGTTTCCATAAGAATGCTTTTTTCTCTTTCTGGGGTCTGATTGCTTTTCCAGGAGACTTTATTACTTTTTCGTTCTGTTATTAATATAATTTTGGACGCAAACTTAATAAAGTGATAGCACGTCCAAAATTATATTAATAACAGAAAGAAGTAATAAAAATTAAGTAAATTTGAGTCACTTCAAGTCGTTCAAAATCATTCAAATTAGTTTAAAGTTACTTAGACTTCCTTAAAACCACTTAAAGTCACTCAGAGTCGCTTTAAAGTCACAGGAAGTCATTAAAAGTCATACAAAGTCACTTCGAGTTACTTAAAATCCTTTTAAAAAACACTGAAAGTCATTTAGAGTCATTTGAAGTGACCTTGAGTTATTTAAGATAATTAAAAATCATTCATATTTGTTTAAAGCCATTCAAAGTCACGTAAAGTTACTTAGAATCAACTAAAGTCATTTAAATTGATTGAAAGTTATTTAAATTCAGATTAAGTCAATTAAAGTTACTTAGACTTCCTTAAAACCACTTAAAGTCACTCAGAGTCGCTTTAAAGTCACAGGAAGTCATTAAAAGTCATAAAAAGTCACTTCGAGTTACTTAAAGTCCTTTTAAAAAACACTGAAAGTCATTTAGAGTCATTTGAAGTGACCTTGAGTTATTTAAGATAATTAAAAATCATTCATATTTGTTTAAAGCCATTCAAAGTCACGTAAAGTTACTTAGAAACAACTAAAGTCATTTAAATTCACTTAAAATCACTTTCAATAAATCATTTTCCTTTCTTTATGACAGATATTTTTTAATCAGTGAATTCTATTATTGTTCCAGAATTAATAATTAAAAGTACTTTCCACAGCAATAAGAAATTACCCAAATAATATTTTGGAATTAAATTAATCTATTTTAGTATCATTTTTAATAATAAAATGATCAGTCATAATTTTCTCTCTCTCTTAAATTTCTTTACGTGTTTGTCCTCAATTGGATTTTCTGCCACGTGGGATAAGTCTCGAGTCTGACAACATCACCAAATTTCTACTGTGAACGTCAGTAGTAACAGAAAGTATCAGCTTGACTCTTACAAATTCTCAATTATATCGAAACCTTTTCAAGAGAAACAATTACGATTTTTATTTTTATTTTTCGCCACTCAAAAATCTCACTAGTAATATTTATAATTTTATCTGCAATTTTAATTTCTTATTATATAAATAATAAATAATAATAATATAATAATATAATAATAAATAATAATAATAAAAAATAAATAGTACTTAAATTGTAATTTAAATAATTTATTATTTATGAGCTTAAAAAAATAAATTGATGTGTGATTTTGTATTGAAATTTTTTTTTAAGTTCATTCGAGTTTTGACTGGTTGGCTAGCTCACTGGCTGGTATCGATGTGCAGAGACTGGAATAGCGACAATGCTGGCTCAGCACTCTCCCTCGTTCTTCTCCACCCCTCATTTTCCTCTTTCCTCAGTTCCCCTAACCACGTCCTCATCCTCATCCTCAGTTCCAGTCCCAGTCTTGTCCTTAAATCCGTCCTTAAACTTCACCTCCACAAACCTAAATCCTTGACTTCGTTGCAATACATCCAGCGACCTTTACTTTTCATATTTTCACTTTTCAGGAAAATCGAGTGCGAATGAGGAAGGTAAGCGTATCATTTTTCGCAGCTCTAGTTCAGCTAAAGGAGACTGACTCAGATCAGTCAAATTTACTGATTGTCGGTGAAAATCGTGAACAAGAGTTGATTGAGGGAAAACTGACTGAGTCATTAGTAAAAACTACTGATTTATAAGTAAAAGTCACTTAATTAACTGAAATTCACTAATTAATAAAAAATCACTGATTTCATTCAGTGAATATCGTGACTGGTTTGATTTAGTTAAAATTAATGAATGATTAGTAAAATTGATGACTGATTCAGCTAAAACCACTGATTCTGAGTTTCAAATATTTACTCATTGGAATTAGTGAAAATCACTGATTCATCAGTAAAAGTTACTGATTTAATAAATTAAAAATAACTGAACCTGTAATTCAGGTAAAGAGAATGATTCAGATCAGTCAAATTTACTGATAGCCGGTGAAAAGTGTGAACAAGAGTTGATGCAAGGGAAACTGTCTGATTCATTAGTAAAAACTACTGATTTCATTCAGTGAATATCGCGACTGAGTTGATTTAGTTAAAATTAATGAATGATTCAAATAAAACCACTAATTCTATCAATAATTTAAAAATATTTACTGATTTGATTTAGTGAAAATCACTGATTCATAAGTAAAATTCACTGATTTAATTAATTAAAATCAGTGATTTTATTCAGTGAAAATCGTGACTGAGTAGATTCAATTAAAATCAATGATTATTTATTAAAATTAGTGACTGATTCAATTCAGTTAAAATCACTGATTCAAGGTAAAAAATATTTACTGTTTTTGTAAAAATCGCTGATTCATCAGTAAAAATCACTGAGTCAACAATAATTGAATTGGTTTAGTAAAAATTATTAATTAATAAAAGTGTTGACTGATTTGATTCAGTAAAGATAACTGATTATTTAGTAAAAATCTGATTATCAAGAAGAGATAAATCACTAGAGTGGGGAAAGGAGGGAAAATAATGAATGATTCAAAGATTGATGACTGATTCAAATAAAACCACTAATTCTATCAGTAAGTTAAAAATATTTACTGATTTGATTTAGTAAAAATCACTGATTTAATTAATTAAAAATCAGTGATTTCATTCAGTGAAAGTCGTCACTGAGTAGATTCAATTAAAATCAATGATTATTTATTAAAATTAGTGACTGATTCAATTCAGTTAAAATCACTGATTCAAGGTAAAAAATATTTACTGTTTTTGTAAAAATCGCTGATTTATTAGTAAAAATCACTGAGTCAACAATAATTGAATTGGTTTAGTAAAAATCATTAATTAATAAAAATGCTGACTGATTTGATTCAGTAAAGATAACTGATTATTTAGTAAAAATCTGATTATCAAGAAGAGGTAAATCACTAGAGGGAGGAAAGGAGGGAAAATAGGTGGGGGCAGAAATCGTTGTTTGGCTTTCAAATGCAATTTTATTGATGTCGTAAATCTCGCGAAAAACTTTGGCTTGCGCCAACTAGTCAGTCCAGATGCGATAGATCCGTCTCTTGACCCCGGCATTTCCAGCCACGATAGTTTAGAAAACTTTATCTGCGACATTCTAGACGAAAAACACGTGATGAATGAGTCAACGAGTCAAAGTAATCAGAAATAATACAAAAATTAATAAAACGAAGAATTTATCACCTTTTGTTTTTTTTTTTATCAATTTGGATAATCTTTCGAAAAGGTCAATCCTCAGATTTTCTTTAAACTGCATATACCTATATATTTTGATCAGCTAATTATGAGTATAATAGTTTGCAAAAAATATAATAAATAATAAATTTAATTTAATAATAAATTTGACACGATATTTCGTAATAAATAAATAATTAAATATATTAAATAATATATTTTATACATATTATACGAGTTTTGATTAAAAAAAAAGAACTAAAAGAAAATCGAGTAGAATTTTGTCAAAGGAATATGTTTAGATATAATTAACGTGTCATGTTGAGTGATAATAAAAATTATTCCTCCTAAAGAGCACGAGTCTAAGTTAGACGGAAAGTAACAATGGAAAATGGTAGGAGGATGTCGAACTGCTTCGTCGACAAATTCCTCGCTCACCAAATGGCCAATCCTATCGTCGTTCACGACTCTCTACTCTGGGTCTTGGTTCTACCTGTTCGTCTAGACCAACGAAATTCTGTCCATCTTGTCATTTTCTTCTGGTTCAAGTGCAGATAGATCCTTAAAGACTTTCTACTTAAAACATTTTTTTCCCTCGCCCTTGAAATTTTTACTTTCTTCAATATCTTCAAGGACAGAAATAAACAAAGTTTTGAGACTTGTGTCGCTATAATTTTACATACTTTAATTTTGTGCTAACGACCAAGAAATATGAGAGGTATATCAATTTCGCAATTTACCATCACCTTTTAGTCACGTGTACGATTACAGACTTTTAGAACGCTAAAAAAGTCGTATCTCTTCTAACTTGATTCGACTTTTAAAATATAAAATGTTTGAGACTTCAGAAATCATACAGTTACTTCAGGGGAGTTTAGAAAGATATCCAGAAGACAAGAGAGGACATAGAGGGACTTCAAAAGACTTCAGGGATTATCAGGGGACTTCACAGGACTTTGTTAGACTTCAGGGAACTTCAGGGGACTTCTAAGGGTGTCAGAAGACACTAAAAGATGCCACGGGACTTCTTTGTGGTTGAAGAGATGGAAGAAGACATAAGGTGACTTCAGAAGACTTCAGGAAGTCTCAGAGGACTTCAAAAGACTCGAAGAGACTTCATGAGACTTCACGAGACTTCTGAGGGTTTCCAGAGACACTATAGAAGATGGCAGAGGATTTCAAACCCCTTCAGAAAATATTGGGGGATTTCACAGGACTTCGTGAGACTTCAGGGAACTTTAGGGGACTTCTAAGGATGTCAGAAGACACTAGAGAATGCAACGGGACTTTTTTGTGATTGAACAGACGGAAGAAGACATAAAGTGACTTCCGAAGACTTCAAAAGACTCCAAGAGCCTTCATGAGTCTCCAAGAGACTTCATGAATCTTCAAGACACTTCTGAGGGTTTCCAGAGACACTATAGAAGATGGCAGAGGATTTCAAACCCCTTCAGAAAATATTGGGGGATTTCACAGGACTTCGTGAGACTTCAGGGAACTTTAGGGGACTTCTAAGGATGTCAGAAGACACTAGAGAATGCAACGGGACTTTTTTGTGATTGAACAGACGGAAGAAGACATAAAGTGACTTCCGAAGACTTCAAAAGACTCCAAGAGCCTTCATGAGTCTCCAAGAGACTTCATGAATCTTCAAGACACTTCTGAGGGTTTCCAGAGACACTATAGAAGATGGCAGAGGATTTCAAACCCCTTCAGAAAATATTGGGGGATTTCACAGGACTTCGTGAGACTTCAGGGAACTTTAGGGGACTTCTAAGGATGTCAGAAGACACTAGAGAATGCAACGGGACTTTTTTGTGATTGAACAGACGGAAGAAGACATAAAGTGACTTCCGAAGACTTCAAAAGACTCCAAGAGCCTTCATGAGTCTCCAAGAGACTTCATGAATCTTCAAGACACTTCTGAGGGTTTCCAGAGACACTATAGAAGATGGCAGAGGATTTCAAACCCCTTCAGAAAATATTGGGGGATTTCACAGGACTTCGTGAGACTTCAGGGAACTTTAGGGGACTTCTAAGGATGTCAGAAGACACTAGAGAATGCAACGGGACTTTTTTGTGATTGAACAGACGGAAGAAGACATAAAGTGACTTCCGAAGACTTCAAAAGACTCCAAGAGCCTTCATGAGTCTCCAAGAGACTTCATGAATCTTCAAGACACTTCTGAGGGTTTCCAGAGACACTATAGAAGATGGCAGAGGATTTCAAACCCCTTCAGAAAATATTGGGGGATTTCACAGGACTTCGTGAGACTTCAGGGAACTTTAGGGGACTTCTAAGGATGTCAGAAGACACTAGAGAATGCAACGGGACTTTTTTGTGATTGAACAGACGGAAGAAGACATAAAGTGACTTCCGAAGACTTCAAAAGACTCCAAGAGCCTTCATGAGTCTCCAAGAGACTTCATGAATCTTCAAGACACTTCTGAGGGTTTCCAGAGACACTATAGAAGATGGCAGAGGATTTCAAACCCCTTCAGAAAATATTGGGGGATTTCACAGGACTTCGTGAGACTTCAGGGAACTTTAGGGGACTTCTAAGGATGTCAGAAGACACTAGAGAATGCAACGGGACTTTTTTGTGATTGAACAGACGGAAGAAGACATAAAGTGACTTCCGAAGACTTCAAAAGACTCCAAGAGCCTTCATGAGTCTCCAAGAGACTTCATGAATCTTCAAGACACTTCTGAGGGTTTCCAGAGACACTATAGAAGATGGCAGAGGATTTCAAACCCCTTCAGAAAATATTGGGGGATTTCACAGGACTTCGTGAGACTTCAGGGAACTTTAGGGGACTTCTAAGGATGTCAGAAGACACTAGAGAATGCAACGGGACTTTTTTGTGATTGAACAGACGGAAGAAGACATAAAGTGACTTCCGAAGACTTCAAAAGACTCCAAGAGCCTTCATGAGTCTCCAAGAGACTTCATGAATCTTCAAGACACTTCTGAGGGTTTCCAGAGACACTATAGAAGAT
>UCOH01006313.1:0-104642 GCA_900474275.1 Synergus japonicus
ATTATATACAGGGTGAGTTTTTAACTTAAGATATCGAAATTTCTAAAAAAAACACGCATCCTACGTGAAAAATGTCCCTAATAAAAACTGGGGTGAGGTAAAATTTTTTGAAATCGATCTTCCCCCTCGAAAATAGAAATTTTTTGTCATGGACATTTTTTACGTATAGGATGCATATTTTTTTAAATATTTCGATTTCTTAAGTTAAAAAACTCACCCTGTATAATATAAAATATAATATATAATATAACATATATAATATATATTATCTAATAATATTATAATATTACTTATTTATATTATATTACAATATATTTTACTTATCAAAGATACACCACGACTCCCTATGGAGTTTGACTGTCAGCGTTATGAGTCTACCGGAGCACTTAACGCTTATTTTCATGAATTAAAAATTCTTTCTACACTTTTTAACCCATATAATTTTGTAGGCAAAAACCTGAGCTATCTTTTAAGAAAAAAAAAAAAAGCGAAAAACGGGTCCTTTCGAGATAAAATGTCAAATTTAGTTTTAAATTTCACTTTTGGCAGTCAAATACTAATTAAAAAAAAATGCTCACGGCGAATCGAAAGGGCGTGAAAAAGTCTATCGAAACTATGGTGTGCACAAATTTATTTTATTGCTATTCAAAGAGTCACAAATATCCGAAATAGATGGTATCTGCACAAAACCATGAAATTCCATCCCCTCTCCATCAATAAATAATTGCTCAATGAGGAAAATTTTTTTCCCATAAACTATCATCCAATAGAACTACAATTTGCCAAAGTTTGAGTTCGATCAGACAAAGACAGATTCTAAAGTGAGTACACTTGACATGAAATCCACCATAAACGAAATATTCGTCCGAGTATAGCATCTAAGTATTTCCACTCTACATGATTTTGAGACGTTACATCAAATGACAAGATGTTATGTTCGTAAAGTACAAGTCAACTGTACTTTATGGAAAATCCAGAAAACGATTTCTTTCGTTCGAGAGAGGTTTACATCAACAACAATGTGAAGATGTGCGCTACGTGACTTTAAATGACAAGAGTTGTAGAAACTATTGACAGGTTGTCGAACAAAGAGTTAAAAAAAGTGAATAATAAGAAATTTCCGCCAACTTACACTAACGTCGAATCCACCCTCAGTCATGATAGCTGATGTCTCCTAGCTGCCAAGACTCGCCAGACTCCGTCTCTCTTCTCTTCTCTTCTCTTCTGAGTGTTCCTCCTCTCTTGTCCGTGATATCCCTTTTCGATTCAACAAATCCAATCCATTAATCACTAACAGCACACAGCCGACGCAACCGGAGTTCGATAAAAGCTGTATTTAATTTTTCAGCCGAGCAGCGTTTTATATTTAAATGGAAATCGGCAGGGACTGTAACTAAAACCGCGGCTGCAACGTCGCGTCGTAGGTATAGCTTCGCTCTTTTAACTGTTGACTTTGACGAAGATGTATTTCAAACATGAATATATACATACAAATCAACCATATCTTTTGATATTGGTATAGATTTCGATATCGTATAAAATTAATTGGTGGCAGTAAAGATTTCAAAAGTACAAATAGACGAAAAGATTCATTTCATTAGCAAAGTTCGACAAAATTGGTCTTACTTTTTCTTAGTGGATTTTTTGGCGTTGAGTCAAAATCTGGCGGTAAAATTGCTTTAGCACGTCAGGATTTCGAGATAACCTAATCTGAAAGTGCTGACGATTCCTGCCTACGCTATACTTTATAGTTCTTCCCCTTTAAAATCCATCTTCGATCTGTCGGATTCGAGTTTACTTTCTCGAACTTTCAATGTCTATACAATTAATTTCAATCTACAATACTTCGTAAGCATTAGGCATCGTAGCCTAATGTCCCGCTTTAAATATTTTTCAAACAATTTTTCTAACAAATCCTAATAATATCAAGAATTTTTATAAAAGTTTGTTTAAAGAAATGTAAAACGGGCTATGTTGTCAAATCATGTGTACGAAGTACTATAAATTAAAATGTATATCTCCGCGAATAAAAACCGAAACCGACAGATCGAAGATGGATCTTATTAAGGGGGAAGACCCAAGTGGAAATTTACAATTGGCGTAGTACGGTTCCCCTACTGGCCAGAGTTAGACAACATTGGCGTGGTACTGGAAGCCCAATACTGGCGCAGATCTGGCTGAGTGTTAGGATGATAACGCTGTTCAGTACTGATAGCCAGGTTTAGTTCGGTACTGGATTTACTGCCCCAGTGGAAATTATCAACAGGTACAGTACTGTGCCAATGGTGCCCCAGGATTCGATGAAAATAAAAAACTTACGCATTATTATTGTTTAATTATAATACTATATATTTACTAACATATTTAAGAACACCATTTATTCAATATTGTTCAAATAATCACTAAACTATTTTTAAAATCGCATTTTATTAAAATTTTTATTCGCTGCGGAATTCGAACCTATAGCTTCGCAAAATTCCTAATTCCTAACGCCTACAGCTTTGAATGCAAAAGACAACTAATTTACTTAAGGTTCTATCGACCTTAAGGAGCACATTCTCCTCAGGGCACTCGCGCTTCGCACTCAGCTCTGTTTGACAATATTTTTCATGATATAAAAGAAAACTACTCATCCTATTGAAAAATAGCCAAAGGAGAACTTGTAGATCTTTTTAAGGACAATAATTATGTTTCTTATCATTTTCTTTGTATCTCGCGTTATTTGGTTTAGAATTTGATCTTACGATTTTTTAGGGAAATTCAAAAAGTTATTACGCCGATCCTATAGGGCGTTCAAAAAGAAACATTTTTCATCTTTAGACTTTCTTTCATTTTTTTGGATTTTCAAAATGTTATGTCTTTCAATTTTTTTGTATCCAAAACAGCAATTAAAAAAATTGTTTGACTTTTTGACTACTACAAACATCTGTCATTAGAATTTTTAAATCAAAAAAAAGATTGTTTCAAAAATTTTAAAAATGCTCCAACTTTTTGAATTTTTATCCAAAATGGCTGGCCAACGAACTTGACCTTCATTTTAGGACACTAAAAGAGTATACCAAAGAACAATCCAATCGGTCAATTCTTTCCAAAGAATATCGTGCTCACAAACTAAAAATCTACAGACAGACACATTCGTAAAAACATGTTTTTCGGGTTCAGGGGGTCCCAACCGTGGACATTTGACAAAAACTGTGGGGTTCAATTTTAAACAAATCTAATACCTTCTCTGATATGAGAATGTAAAAATCCAAAATATAGGCTGCAGCTGCAGGGCGTTGTGATAAATGTTTGACTCGTTCCATCGAAAATTTTCGACTTTAAAGATTTGAACAATTTACTGGTTAAATATTTCTTCTTTTGTAATCAATGAATGATTCTTCATGAAATTATTAAATTTTTATTCAATTATGAACTTGATTAAATTTCCAAAAATGCAGTATTCTCAAACTTATAAATCTATAGAAATATTTGATTCGTAAAATTATGAAGTCTTTCTGTATCGGCATTTTACTCGTCCAAGTGTTAGGTCAGTTCTGACTGCCTATATTGACTATTTAATGCCGATCTATTTCGTCGATACTTTGCCCAGGATGAGCACATTATTGGGCCAAGTGTCATTTTTAATAAGGCAAATCATATTTTACGAGAATTAGCTAGTAACGACACATTACTAGACCAAGTGTCACGTTTTTTTATCCAGTTTTGAACCGACTATGACTGCCACGTACAGGCCATATTTAAAATTCCGTGATTGGCGCGATAATGTTGCCGAGCTTCGGCCATATTTCTGCCGACTCTGGGTCAATAATAAATATTGTTTTGGTAAAACTAGGTCATTTATATCCGTCTGTACGAAACGGAGGTAAATGGCATAGTGTTACCAAAAAATATTTATTATCACGAACGTAAAGATGGGGAAACTAAATTTGCTCTTATGGCAATAACATATGCCCTTATAAGATCCACAAATGTAAATAAATTAAAGCAGAAGATTAATAATTTTTCAATGAAAATTACACTCAAAGAGAAAAAGAATATTACTACTATTAATCTTGCAAGCAAAATTAATCACGTTGTAAAGCATGCGATTTAAAAATTAATCTTTCCAGCTATTACTGAGTTCGCTTGGACAAAGGGCATTAAGAAAAGATATATTTAATTGTGAATGTTTAGCAGAGTTAAAATTGAAACCTTTGTTTAACCTTGCACAGTCAAAATGTCATTGGGATACATACTTTTACTGTAATCCTCAAACAGAATTGAAAAATAGAATACATCATACCGGATGAAATTTTACATCCAATGTATCCGTTGTATCTGCAGAAATATAAGCAACATTTTATAATATTTTTAAGAGCTTTTCAGCAGTTATATTGAATTTTGAAATCATTTTTTTAAGCAGCACATAATGAAGCTCATGGACATTACCGTGAAATCGACATTGACACTTTTTTTTACTTTTCTAGTAATTATAATAATACAATTTACTAAATTTGCATTTTTCTCCGTGAATTTTGTGTTAGACAGTACATACATGAAAATATATTATACATTATGAGAATTTGCATTTTACGAATATTTATACATTCTGCTTTATTTTCTTGAATATTTGACGAAACAGTATCTATTCCGGAAAGCGTTACTTAAAATGATGTCGATCAAGACGTTGGAAAGTCGAGAGTGAGATGGTAAAATACAAATAGACGCCTAGCTTTGAATTTTGCTTCCATTTCAGAGTGCATTTGCTATCATACATGTATAGTATCGACGAAAAATGAGGAGTGTGTTTTTACGTGCACTTCACCTCAAATGGAACTCGGCTTCGGCAATATTTTTCAAGCCTACGCTAAAATTCCTCAATCTTCTTCCATCACATTTTTCTTGAATGCACTTCAATTGAAAATTAAGTCTTGACAAAGTTTGATTCCATGCTTTATGCTTCATACTTAGAGAAGAGCAATTTTAAGAATTATACTAATCAAAAACTTTCTACAATTTTAGAATCTTAATAAGATTGATAAAAAAATTGATCCAAATAAAGTGTGAGTTTTCAGAAGAGTGTAGAAGCTTTATCAATAAACCGGTTGATTCCTATTCTATAGTTCTTCTATATCATGCTCTGCATATTTTTCTGTGTGTATTAATCAATAAGAAGACCATCGTATTTGATTCAATTCTAAGCTAAAATTCAAACCGGAATGAGAAAAATAATTGAATTAAATTCAAACAAGTACCTGACACGTTCTGTTCTCTAGGCTCGCAAGCTTGGCTTTCAATATTTTAAAAATTACATTTATTAATACGCAGGTAGATTCTACATGTAATTTCATTTGACACAACTTTATAACAAAGTGAATCTATATCCAGAGGCCGGTTATTACTCAAGCTCGAAATAAATCGCGCAATTAACGCTGCTCGGCTAATAAAAAAAAAACAAGTTTTATGTCCATGAAGTTGACAGTTTTTATCATATAGGAATTAAATTTTTGAAAATAGGCCATTAAATATATCTTCAAATGGAGAAAAAAAAGAATTATATTATCCTAAAAAAAAGATCATACTATTATTTTTCAAAATTTAATTACTATGACTTTCTAATTTAAATAATATTTTTGAAGCTATAAAACATTTTTAAAATTTATAACAAGTTTATTGATTGTCCATATATTCATATTAATGTAAATAATTCCATTCACAAAATTTTTAGTATTTTATATAACGTATTTGATACATGAAGATTCACAAACATATAATATATTATGTGTGCACAAATAAATATTTTGAAATCCACTCCAAATGAAATTCCTATCTGTAAAGATATAAATATGTTAAATCCGCTATGTGAGTGGATTGCGCATTTTATTACAACCTATAATTTTTACGAGCTTTATAAATTGAAAAGAAACTGTGGAGTGTAAATTCAAACAACTGTTGTAAAAAACTTAATTTTGTCTTCCATATTCTGTATCCCTAATAAGCTATTATACTAGTCTTCTGCAGATCAGATATATGTATGGTTACAAAATAAATTAAATAGTGCGATTTATAATTATTTTTAAACGATGAAAATTCTGACAATCGGAATATTAGTGTTTTAAACTGAGTTTTTCGTAAAAATTTAGTGTTTGGAATAGAAATTATTTACGAAACGTCCGAAGTAATGAAGTTAAATTCTTACACCAAACTTACGTCACAAATCAATACCTGATCAAAATAACTTTATGAAGTAACTTTCTCCACATCTACTACACAACATCACAATGTTGCATGCACGTGTTCTCCGTTTTTACTTCCAATTCTATTTTTATCCGGAAATACATTATCACTTGATTATATGGTATTATTTCAAATGAACGATTGCTAGATTGCAAAGTTAATTAGTTTTGGCAAAAATATTAATTATATTAAAACTGACAATCTGCTTATAAAAAGACTGTATTTTATACTACAAATAATTTATTTTGTGTGTAAGGGTAGCGCATAGTAATAGTATTAGAAAAAATGTAAAATTGTATGCTGGGCGTATATAACTACACTTCGTGCGAACAATATTACTAATTACTTGTAAATTTTACCAATCTATTAGAAATAGTCCTTCTACTTTTTGCTCTTTTAAAAAAATCGATCATTTTAAAAACGTAGATCAGCAATATAATATCAGAGAAGAGCAGAACATCACTTTATGTTTATGACAGCTTATCGTTTCGTTGCTTTTGCACGTTCAACTATAAATTCTAGTTTAACATTGTCCTAGGTCGCGTTAGAATCAAGGAATTGAATCAATAATTCGAGTCAAACGCATTCTACATTTTTTCTAATTTTTGATCTAGAATTGAGCATAACTCCAATCATCTTTATCGCAGAAATTATTTAAAACATTTTAATTATAAGGAAAGCTGAATTTAATTTAATCAAAATTTTTAATTATTCCTTGAGAAGATCGTAACAACTGAAACATTGTGTATCCATTAATTAAATAAGTTTTCTCTTCGATAAAGTCCATTTAAATTTCACTGCGACAATTTCTCTGACGAAGTGGCTAATTTGAATTCCAATAACCAAGAAATTGGATACAAAATCATTGGAAGAATCTGATAGTTTATGGAATAAATGTTTAAGAATAAAATTTACTCCAACCATCGGAAATTTGTAAATTTTTTGGTCAGTTGGTCATAATTATTCGTAAATTGACAACTTTTCTAAGAGGCATTGAAAAAGAGAGATTTAATGTTATTCATTTTCAGGTGAAAATCATCAACGTTCCAAATCTAAACGATAAAATTGGTACCGGTTCGTGTGACCTTGATCATAAAAAAAAGTATATGCTTCATTTGTGAATCTCCATCGCATCATGAAATCAAAGGCAATAAAACTACTAACCAGATTAAGCGATCTTTTCCCAAGAAATTTATTCCCTTTTAAATCCACTAAACCGTTTTTCACACGACTTCATAGATCAGGAATCACATGAGAAATGTAACGGGCACTTGGGTTTCACTATTCGAGATCTCAGTTCAAGGAGGATATCGTCGATGGGAAATGAAAGGGATGATAAAGGAGCGTTGCAGAGAGCAACGACCCCGACGAACAATAGAATACTGTTGGGGGATTTTTGATCATGGACCGGTCACAAGATGCTTTACAATATTCAATTTGAAAAAATCGGCGCGTGAAGCGACTGCTTCGACAAGCGACGCTGAACTAAACTCGAATAGAAGCGGTACGCTTGAAGTCGAGTGAAATACTCAGTCTGAGCGCAGATCCGAGCAGGACCAACAACCGCGAGATATAGTGGGGGAATAAACTCGAACCTTGTATACCTGTTGAATGCTTACTACTGCGTCGGACGTGAATATCCATTGCTATAGAGAATGAAGGGCAGGAGAGAGAGAGGGTGAATTTAAGGGACGAGAATTGAAGAGAGAATGACAGGGGATACCATGAAGAAAGGGTCTACATCACTAGTGCAAACAACCACGATTGAAGATCGTTCTATCGACCCCTACATGGTCGACCCAAAAACTATGACCCTGTCAATGTACCCCAGTAACCTTTATCACAATCTTCGTCTTTATCACTTCATTATACTCGTAAACACGTTGTGGCTAATCAGAATGTAAATTAGTTACACAATTTGTAATTACTGATTGGAGATATAATGTTATTAACAGAATTACTTTTTAATTTACGAGTTTTTAAATACTAACAGATTAATCAACTTTTTTTAGGAAATATTTTCCTCAATGCGCGTAGTTTACGTAAATATGAACGAAATTAATAAAAGTCATTGAGAAGATGCTTCTAATGCAGCTTGTTTAATTACATTTTTTTTCAATTACAAATTTTCCTTGCATATGAAAAAATATTTATAAATTTGTAATCTATGCATCATTTGGCACTATATGATTTTTTAGTTATTATGGAAAAAGCAATGATGATACACACACACACGCGCGCGTGCGCTCGAATATTTTTCGGAAACCTCAGTTTTCGAATTCCTGGGTTAAAATTATCCACACAAAGTTTCTTCTAAGTGGAAGCAATAAGTTTACCAATTTTCTTGCAGTTTCCAATGTAATAAATGAAATTAGATATTGGATTTAGAGATTTATATACTGCACTATTATTAATTTTTAAAAGCTCTAATTGCATAAGCAAAAAATATTATTATCAAGAGGAGCTAAATACGTCTATATCTATTTTAAAAAGTAGTGCACCTTCACGATGCCGTTTTTATAAGCTTTTTTTATTCCAACGTCGGTATTAAGTCGAGCGGAATTTTTTGCAGAGAAAGCGCCGGAGATAAACCGATTTTGCTCTTGATATAAACAGGAAGTCGGCATTAATAGTCCCTGTGGTACGACCCTCCTCACTAGTTCCGGCGGCAATGGGGTAACCGGTAGTTCATTTTATTTTGATTTGTGTCGCGCACTGCAAAACGGCATAACACCCTCGGGACATTCATTAGCTTGACTTTGCTTTACGCTAGCCAGGTGAGCAAATTCGCAACGTATCGGGAATTCTGCGAAGCGATCAGCACAGATTCCCAAGGGGTCGCACTTCCTGTAGTGATTACTCGACTCATCGAAACAGCTACATCCATCCGGTTCCACCTCTAAGTTTGATTTCTTCATCACCGTATTCACCAGTGAATCGACCTGTCAGAACTTTTTATCTCATTCTCTGATATTTGCTTTTGTATACTGAAAATAGTTTCTCTGCAAAATTAAACGATTATGAATTTTTGAAAGAAAAAGAGGAGATTTAAAAAAAAATTGAAGTCTGAAGATTACACAAGATATATTTTACTAGACATAGATAACTTCTGATTTTTAAACTAAAGAAAATATCTAGCTAAAATTTATGGAAAGGACAAAAAATATATCAGTGAGAAAATATATCTGTGAGAACAGGGTTTTAGTTCCTTGACTAATAATGAAACGAGGACATAAAAATCCTATTCTTACCTACATTACGAATTTTAAAATAAATAAAAAGTGTAATATTCAAACAATATACAAACTTTAATAAGAAGAACGATGTGCACTGACATATTTTCTGTCATTTCCAAATATTTCAGCCAGATATCTTCTTTAGTTTAAAAAAAAAGAAGCTTGAGAAAATATATATGATGCGGTTGGTATAAATAGTAACGCCATAGTTTAACATTTGCCCTTAATAGGATGGAATGAGAACAGAAATCAAAGAAGCGAGATTTTAGTTCTACTTAAATAGAACATTGTTATCTCGTAATCAAATGTTGCTTATTCCAGACTTTCATAATTACCTAAAAGATTATAAAGTGTGTACCATTCACGAAACTGAGTGCAATTATAATAAAAAGCCATAAGATTCTCTTGGTAAGAAACAGCTGAATGGCAAATGAACTAAACAGCCTAAGGCAAAGTGTATGCTTCTCAGTAAGGCTGATACCCGAACTAGGTGAAATTCTTGACTCTGCCCTCAGGATAGTAAAGATACCCCTTCCACATTGCCCTGGATTGCTCTTTGCACACCCTTGCTTTCTGTTGATTTTGTACTCGAGAAGGCGCTACGAAAAATAAGGGCTTTAGGAGAAAGATTTTGCCCTGCGGTGTTTTTCAGTTATTAACATTTTTTCACGGCTTTGAAATATTTTCTCAAGAAATAAAATTTACAAACAAGCAAGGACGATTTTTTCTCTAATGAAGGATAAATAATTGTTCTTTGTTGACTTTATATTCACATTATCCTTTGTTCAGTTTTGGTTTGATTACATTTGTAGAAAATTTACCCCATTAGGTAAACCTCCAAACATTATCTAAAATTTTAATGACAACTTAATAACCATCGGAAGATGTAAAGTCGCTCCACATATCAAATTGTGAACCAACTGCGATTTACTCGCAAGAGGCGTATCTTTAACGAGCTATAACTGGAAGTTATATAGGTGAAGTGAAGCTTCGACCATAAGATAGGACAGCATCAAGGAAGAACTAAGGAAGGATCAAACCTATTTCTCCCTTATAGGCACACGTAGACCGTCTAGAGACTACTCAAGAAATTGCATATTACCTGAGATAATCGATATTCGATTTACCTCTGTGTGGACGCGAACTATCGCTAAATTTCTTAAACGTGGCACGCGCCATAGTCGAATAAGCTGTTTACTATTTATCAAATTTCTAATCCTCTTCATTTAATCGGCATCATCAAGTCTTTAGCAAACATTTCAGAAAGGTAGACACAATATAGATATTTCTAAAAATAGAAACTTTTTGAAAGAAAATGGACGATTTATAGAAATGCAGACTCTATTAATACAAAAATGTATGTGCTCGGTTTACATAGAATTGTAATTTACTTCATGAAGGGAATTGATGTAAAAGTGATTGATATATTCTCTATCCCTGCTGGAAGTAATGCGATAGAAAGTCTATCCCTTTCTATATCCATTTATTTCTAAGACAGAAAAGGATAACGATTGCTTATCCCTTTTCTCTATCTCATTTTCAATCCGCATTCACGCTTATTTTTTTGAATCTTCTCTATTCTATCCCTATTTATCTCTTGTCTATCTTCGCCTATCTCTTTTTATCTACATCTCAATCCACAGCAACGCCTATCTCTTTCAATCCCCTCTTCTATATCATTTTCTATCTTTTGTCTATCCCCGTCTATCGCTTTCTATCTCTTTATCTCTTTCAGTACCCATTTCTCTATCTCTTTCTATCTCTGTATATATCTGTCTATCCATTTCTATCTCAATTTCAATCCACATCCATGCCTATCTCAATTTGCTCTTATGTCTTTCAATCCCCACTTTTATTCCAGCCAGTCTCTCTCCTATCATCGCCTATACCTTTCTATCTTTTTTTCAATCAAAATTCGCTACAATCTCTTTCAATCCTACTTTTCTGTCCCTTTCAATCTCTCCCCTATCCTCATCTATCTCTTTCTACTTCCTTGTCAATCGAAATTTACTTCTATGTATTTCGATCCCCTGATTTCTATCCCAGTCTATTTCTAAATTTATTTGTTCGAATGTCTTTTTCGCTATTTCAATTTAACACCTTTCTATTAAAATTTATCTTTATCTTATTTCGGTTCAATTATATCGTTTTAAAAAATTAGTTATTTATAATTAATTGAGAGTATATACCATACATATATTGAAGGGCATATATGTAGGTCTTTGCCGCCATATATGTATATTCTTCCAATTTATTCTTAAATGAATAAATAAAATACATCCATAACAAAGAGAAGAGCGGATTGAAAGAGATAGACGTTGATGTGTATTGAGATGGAGTTAGAAAGAAATAGGCGCACATAGGCAAGAGATAAAAAGGGATAGAAAAGGAGAGATTCAAATAGATATGAGGCATGCGATTTATATTAGGCGCTAAATATTAAGAGATGAGAATGGATGAAATAAGACCAATGAGAAACCAATTGTTATTCATATAAAATTGTATAGAGTGGAGATAAGTAATAGGCTGAGGGGAAAAAGATTGCGATAGCTGATCGGTCGTCATTACACTATGTTGATAATCCGTGATTACACCTTTTAATTTTGACCGTCACGTTCGAGCAATTCTCTGAAACATCAAGAGAGTAAAGACTTATGTAATTATTTAATAAATTGTATATGATTTATATAATATTCGTTTCTCACTTGTCGTAATGTGTGTATGTTTCAGCGTGGCGGTTTTTCTTTAATTTATTTCCATTTGATAACGATTTCCGCTTGTGGATTTATAAACGGAATCATAATATAACTATTGGCACGACTGATATTGGAATGGCATCTATTCTGTAACTGTGTGGATGACAGGATTTGCTCCTAGAGATATTTGGTTCGACTATGTAAGAGGAATGGCTGAAGCTAGCATTATATTCGTGATTTTCATCATTTGGACCATCCTCCCTTATAGCTGCGTCTATCCATTCGACTCATTATATCAATGCTTCGAGTTGCGATCTTCAGGTCCAGGCACCTTCTGAATCCCGGTTATGTAAGTCATTTACCACATCTTCTTTTTAAATATTATATAATTTATTATATTTTTTTTCTCTAATCCCTTTAAATTTATGTTAAACTTCGTGAAAATCTCTAAAAATTCCAAGAACACTTTGAAAACCTGTGAAATCGCTTAAAATTCGTGAACATATCTTAAAATTTTCAGAATCTTCTTGAGATTCTTTTAAATTCAATAATAACAATTCAAATCCCTTTTATATCCTTTAAAATCCATTACAAGTATTAGAAATATCTTCAAATTCCATGAAATTCTTTAAAATTCTCACAAAATCATTTAAATATCAGAAAAATTCCTCGAAATCACTTAAAATTATTAGCAATCTCAGAAAATTCCTTAAAATTTCAGGATAATATTTCAAACTCCTTAATACCGCATAAAACTCTTCCAAAGCTTTTAAATAAATCCCTTAAAATTTCACGGAATCTCTAAAAATTTCTAGCAATATCTAGAAATTTCTCAACTTTCTTAAAATCTCTTAAAATCATTAAAGAGTTCATCAAATTCCATGAAATCCTTAAAAATCTTATAAAATCTTTTATAAATTAGAAATATTATTGAAAACCTTTAAATTTTACGAAAACCTTCGAAATTTTTTTAAATTCTACAAAAACTTTTATGAATCATAAAAATCCCTTAAATTCTCTTAAAATCATTTTAAAATCGTCAAAATTCCTTGCGATACGTTAAAATTTATGAAAATTCCTCGAAATTCTACAATAAAATTTTTAAATTCCTTAAAACCTTAGAAACTGTTTGAAATCTCTTAAAATTTCATTCAAAACCTTCCAAATAAAATTCGTTGAAATATGTTAAAATTCCTCCAAATTTTACAACATTTAAAATCTATTAAATTCCTTTAAAATTCCACTAAATATTCTGAAATTACTTCAAATTCTACAAAATTATTTAGAAATTCCAAAATTCTTTTAAATTTAGTGAAAATTACTTGAAAATCGTCAAAATCCCTTAAAAATCCCTTAGAAATATTTTTTGAAAACCCTTAAAATTTTACGAAAACCTTCGAAATCTTTATAAATTTTACAAAATCTTTTAAAAATCATAAATAGGTTTTGAAATTCCTCAATAAAATTCCCTATAAAGTTTTAAATTCCTTATTTCAATCCCACAAAATACATATCTTAAAAGTCATAAAAGTACCTTGAAGTCCGATTAAAATCTAATCAAAGTCGTCAAAAATTATAAAAATTCCCAGAAACTTCTTGAAATTCTTTAAAATTCTAGGATAACAATTAAAATCCCATTATCTCTATTGAAATCTTTAAAAATTCAATAAAATTTCCCTTAAAATTCCTATTCTTTTCAATGTATTTCGAGTTTAGACTCATGACAAAATAATTATTAACGAAACCAAATTCAAAATTTCAATTTCAATTTTCGCGGAATTTAAGATTCGGCAAGTATCGATTATCAGTAATGCGGAATAGGCATTACGATATTTCGACTTCGATTCAATTATCTTTTTAGAATGGATTACGAATTTGTTTATGAGCGATGTTTATGGTCGAATGATTATTCGACCACGTATTAGTTTTGTGTATTATGATTTTATCTTAGAGCGATCTCATGTGTAATTCTACATCTCTCTTATAATTTACTGCTCAATTTTTATGACTTTGAAATCTCAATTATTGATCTAATTTCGCTTCAGTTTATTTAACTGTAAAATTTGACTTCGTCCAGTAATTAACTTTAGCTTTGACTGTGAATAATTTTAGTTGGCTGTTTTGTAGGATATTTCTTTGTCCGATAGATTTATAAAAATATATCTGATTTAATTTTGAAATTTATATGTGATTGTTCGCTCGACCATTTCATTATCTATCTCTCGTACTGATTTCCGTTCTTATTTTGAATCGCTTGTTTTTTTGTGTGATATTTATAACTTTACTTATTGTGTACGAATATTTATTTTTTACTGATTGATTCTCGAAGTCTCGTTGATTATCTCAATTGCTAATTTTATTTTTATGTGTTTTGCTATTTCAAAATTTTATTAAAGTATTATTATCACTTATCTTGAGCTCTCTCTTAACTCGGTCCAGTCTTTTTTATTTTATTTCATTGATTTAAACATTTCTTGCTTTAATTTAATATTAATTTATTGATTCAATTTATGCTTTATCCATTTTTTACTTTGCATTCTTTTTGTTTGTCAAGAAATTGGAATTTACGTTTAATTCAAAACATTTTCTTAAAATTTAAGCTATGATCTAATAAGAAACTTGTTGAAATAATAGTTGAAACAAATGTAAATACTTCAGTTTAAGAGTTATTATTTATTAGATTCACATATATGAAAGGTATTACACGTATCTAGTAAATGAACAAATAAGAGTACAAATAATCTTTAAGGTACAAGAATCTTTAGGGAGTTATTACACATTATTATGATGTCGTAGCGACGGTTGACACGAGACTAAAGTTTCTTCCTGTAAAGAGTAAGGACTTACGAAGTACAGGTCAAAAATATGAAGACCACCATAAAAATGTGAAGACCCTGAATGGTGTGTCCTCGACTGTATATCTGTGTGGGTGTTTATTATCGTTGTATTCCAACAAAACTTGTCGAAGAAACGCATATGCAAAGCCCTATATTTTGTAGTTGATACATTTTGGCGCCCAACGTGGGGGCCGAGAAAGTATAAGGATAAATTCTGAGTTTTTAAGCAATTTAATTAACCGACCAAACAAACTTACCTGTTGTTAACTTCGATCGGGATTATTTGAGTCGTCTCGTCCAAATAGATCATAATGTAGTAGTGCCTATTCTATACGGTTTTTCCACAATATTTTAAAAGAAAGCAAATTCAATTTGCCCGCGCGCTCTATTAGCGCCACCTGCCCACGTCTCGTGGAACCTTTCATTATTTAAAAGTTTGCAAATTGCATTTTTAAGGGCAAATATCTGAAAGAAAATTCTTTGGGTTGGGAGGGTATGATCTATTCGGACAAGATGACTCAAATAATCCCGATCGAACTTCAGAACAGGTAAGTTCGTTTGATCGGTTAATTATTTTTCGTCGTCTCGTCCTCTAGATCATAATGTAGATGTTGAAAGTTTTAATTCAATTTGGCGAAAGAAATGTTTTATTATTGAAAAATAATAAAGAAGAACATAATGTGAACTTAAGGGGTTATTCTACTTTATACACTAAAAAAAAGAGCTTTTTTCAACATTTTTTTTTAGCATATCATGAACGATATGGAAATAAATATTTTTAGGTATGATAAAAAAAGTATTAAATTACATAAAAAATTCTTTTTTATTAACTTTATTCAATTTTTATATTAAAAATAATGGCTGTGCGTAGGCTTCTCAAAATCAAAAGGGTAAATGGTACCAGGGTTATCTGTGTAACGGCTAGCTGAAAAAAAAACCAAAGTGGGTTAGCTTCATTACTAGTAAAACTAAGTATGTTGCCTATAATTAATATTTATGAAAAAATAACAAAATGACAAACAAAAATCGAAAAAAAATCATTTCTTTCACTGTTTTTTTGTTTAAAAAATTAGTAAAAATGTTATTTTTTAATATATTAGAGGTTACAGACCTTGTTCAATATGTGTAGAATGTGCGGTTTAAATTTTATAAGGATCGGTTGAATAGTTTTCACAAAATCCTTGGTACCGTTTTAAAAACGTTGTTTTGAGAAAAACGCGTTTAAGACAATAAAAATGCAATAAAATAAATATAAAACCAATTTTTTTACGTATTTTAAAACATGTTTTATCATACCTAAAAATATTTATATGCATATCTTTCATGTCATACTCAAAAAAAATGTTGAAAAATAGCTTTTTTTTTTAGCGCATAAAGTAGAATAACCCCTTAAAGATCAATACTTCTGGTAACTTAATGTTATAATATCAGAACATAATTCGAACTGAGAATTAATTTATAATAGCCGTAGCGATCGCATTTCTGTCGTCTAAAGGCTTATTATAGAAACGTGCCAGCTTTATTCGTAGCTGATGTCAAGGCGTGTCTAGTAATATCTGTACATTTTTAATCCATCTAGCCAAAGTTTTTTATTGTAACCACCTTGTGTGGTTTTCGAAATGATATAAATAGCGAGTTATCGCTTTCTGTCGGATCCCTTAATTTAGCTGTTTCCAGGGTGTCTAGCGAAATTCCATTTACAAATTCCCGGATTTCCCGTATCAGAAATAACGTTTTTCCCGGTTTGTTCTTATAATGTATTTAGATATTTCATGATTGGGACTCTAACAATAGCATAGGGGAGAATGGTTTGAAATAAACAGTAACATATATTACGAAAATTAGATATTTATTACATAAGAAATGAAAAAATAAAAGACAAAGAACATTTAGAATTATCATTTAAATATGTAAAGCTCTGCATATTAAGAATACCTATATTATTCTCTCTATCTATTTCATTTTCTTCAATCATAAATAATTGCATTGAGTTGACTTATGCGCTCATCATAATATGCCGCCTGATCACTTAATGCAACTAAAAGTTTAGACCTTTTGGTCTTGATTTCTTCCAAATCCTTTGTAGCTTTTCTTTTAGCTTCTTTACGTTCATTTTCCATTTTCTGTTCTTTAACTTTTCTGATTAAATCCTCCTTCTAAAACGCATGTGCGTTATAAGAATAGTTTTAAACAGAAAATAAAAATTAGGAATTTATGACAGCAGATTCCCATTGGATCTTTCCAAAATTTCAAGGCATTTTCCCGTATTTTTCAAGGTCTACAAAATTCCCGGCAAATTCCCGGATTTCCCGGTCGCTAGACACCTTGTGTTTCTTTAACGTACATCTACAGAATCGAAGCTCCACATATTTCAGGTTGGTTACGAAAAAATGGAAGCATTAAACAAGGCTGCAATCTGTTTACTTTTGAAGTCTTAATACGTTACGAAATTTTAATCTGGATTCTTTCGGGTGAAACTACAATATTTTCTAATGAGATTTTTGATATGGTCTGAATTATTTGGCCTGTTGATACCGCAATTAAGGTGTCTAATTTATGCGATAACTATTGCAAAGGAATCTTATCATTAGGGTATAAAGTTTTTAGGTAATCCAAAATTAAGGATAGATACCAAGTACAATCGTATTTAGCTCTCTGTGGCTTCAAACAGAAATTCCTTTAAACATCCTTTTAATGGTCGTGTCATTTCCAATATCGCGTGATAGAATCAGAGATAAAGCCGATCTGTAAGAATTAACAGTGCCGTAGGCTCCAACGATCTTAAAAATATCCGCTAAATAAGTTATTACATGCTCGATATCAGCATCAAATACAGAAATTTTTCTAATGAAGCAATAACACCACCACAGTGGGTGTTCCTCCCTGAAAGGAGATGTGAGTAAATCGACTTGAGGACGATAGATTAATGGCTCTGAAATTAAGAGATTATTAAACACAGAATACCATGATTGCGCTGGCCACAGGGGTACAACCAAAACACCTTGTGCCTCATCTATTACAATCTTTCTTAAACATCAAACAATTATGGATCGGCGTGCCAAGAAATAAATTCTTTACATTTCGCCTTAATATTTGACGCGAAAAGATCGATATCGAATTTTCCGAATTTTTCTTTAATCGTACTAAACGCTATTGCATTTAACTCCTATTCTGTTTCGGGTGACCAAATTTGAGATTCACTATCCGCAATCACATTTTCTTTGGACTTAATGTAAGAGGCAAATACACAAATGTTTCGCTCCGGAAACCATTCCCAGATGAGCCTAGCAATCTGATTTAATTTTGGGTACTGAATACCTCCCATAAGATTTATGTATGAAATCGCTGTACGCATTAAAATTTCACACGACCTATAATCTAGAGCAAAGCAACTTAAGGGTGTAGTCTAGTTAATCACTTTCGGAAAATTATATTTCTTTCTTTCATTTTTCGAATGTATAGGGTCATTATTCCTCAAGTGTACCACCCTCAGAATTCGACTTTGTCTGATCGAACACAAACTTGGGTAAAGTATAGTCCTACTAGGTACAACTTTAGAGGAAAAAAATTTTTTCGATTAGATAAAAATTTACCGAGATAGGAGAGGGTGAATTTTTCGAATTTTTTCGATTTTGTGCGATTTCGTGCTATTCGAACGTATTAAGCTCCTTTCATATGGAATATACAAAATTTTGAACCATATGTTTTTCATAGCTTTTTTCCTTGTCTATCGAATGATTATAACTATTTTTAAACAAATTGCAAATTTGACCGATTTTTTTGAAAATCAAAATAGTTTTGACTTTTGCAGAAAAAAGGCATGTTTTTTTTTTGGTCTCATATAATAAAGCTTAAGTTTTTATCTGTCGATGCTGTAAATTTCATCTTGCCGTTTTTTGTTGTTTTCGAGAAATTAAATAAAGAGTAATGCGCCGCGCAGAAGGTGCTCGAGACTACTGGTCTATACTACTGTACAGAGTTGAGAATGTCATTACAATTTTCTAATGCCTGCATTACACTCATTGTAGAGACGTAATATTAAGGAAAAAGACTATTTATTTATATATTCATTAGATAGAAATTTATTTCCTGAATATTGCATCCCTACAATGACTGTAATGCAGGCCTTAGAAAAGTTTAATGACATTCTCAACTCTGTACAATGCAGAGAGTAGTTTAATAAATAATAAATATTCATAATTGATACGATAAATGAGTCCGAAGAAGTTCCGCCGAGCGAGAAGACCAGTAGTCTCGAGCACCTTCGGCGCGGCGCATTACTCTTTATTTAATTTCTCGAAAACAACAAAAAATGGCAAGATGAAATTTACAGCATCGAAAGATAAAAAATTAAGCTTTATTTTGAGACCAAAAAAAAAACATGCCTTTTTTCTGTAAAAGTCAAAACTATTTTGATTTTCAAAACAATCGGTCAAATTTTCAATTTGTTTAAAAATAGTTATAACCATTCGATAGACAAGGAAAAAAGCTATGAAAAACATATGGTTCAAAATTTTGTATATTCCATATGAAAGGAGCTTAATACCGTCGAAATAGCACGAAATCGCACAAAATCGAAAAAATTCGAAAAATTCCCCCTCTGCTATCTTGGTAAATTTTTATCCAATCGAAAAAATCTTTTTCCTCTAAAGTTGTACCTAGTAGGACTATACTTTACCCAAGTTTGTGTTCGATCAGACAAAGTCGAATTCTGAGGGTGGTACACTTGAGGAATAATGATCCATATGTATCTTGTGACGTTGCAGATTTTTAATCTGTAACGTCAAAAGATGTAGTTAGCGGGCACCGGAGATAATATCTATTTTGACTCGCGTTATGTTATTAGCGACCAGAAAGAGAGCCACACCACGAACTTTCGGAGCACTCTCGAAATTAACTATTTAAATCTAATTGCCTTCGAATATTCATTTTTTCATGTGAACTTCGAGCCATTCGTAATCACCAACGACATCAGGATCAAATTGGGGATTCGAAATTCATAGAAGGAAGGATGATTTGAGTAAGTTCGTTGAGAAGGAAGGAAGGATGTCTATTTCAATACTATTAGTACTCCCGCCAGACGCCAGACCCCGTCACCTCTCAGACTGTGAATGTACCGCCTGAGTAGACAGCTGAGATGCGCGGAACCCCGCGCTTCTGATGAATCAGTAGCCTATACAGCCCGATGTATCACGGATTATCATTCTATTTGATATATCTGATTTTTAAGAGACACTACGAAGAATGCTCAGCCATTCTGTGACTCTTTCCGAACAATTTAAAGAACAAGTGCAGGGCACATTGCTTAATAGTTATATTGGTGACTAGTGAGAGGACTTTTCTTTACTACATCATTAGTCACATGATTTCGATAACTGTTGTGATTGGCTGTATCGGACTCGATATTCATGTTGGTGGCTGACTGACTTCCGTCCAACTGTCAACGAACTTCCGCCTCGTTCTCTAAAGCGTCACTCTCTTTCTGGAAGTCGAATTAGTTGGTTGTGTTTATTGCCGAGGATTTACTGAGTTATTACATAACCATTGTTATAATCAAGGAATTTATTTAAAGGATTATTTAAAGAATCTTCAATTCGATTCTCCGATTCCAATCTTTTACATTCTTATTTATCAGCTATCATTCTTTTTTTTATAAATTCAAATTAGGTTTAACCTTAAAAGTCTGTAAATCAAACTAAGTATTTTATTTAAAGTCACACCGATTGTAACATGTTCTTTTCCGCGGCTAAATGATTATCATTGTCAGATCTTTTGATTCTCTTGAATTCTGATTTTGTTAGTTAAATATATATATAATTGTTTCTCATATAAATTCTGTCTCGATTTATTTCCGTAATACTAATTACCCGTGACCTTGAGACGTTATGATGACCTGAGCTAGTAGTTGTTTTGTTTAAGGTTTTTCAGGACTAGAAATTCATCGTTATTTATTTTATTATAAATAACTGGCGCATAACAAATTTGGATTCCTTGTGAAGATTAATGATTGTCGAGACATAGTTTCGCGATTCCGAGACAAGTCTCGTTACAATCTATAAGAATATTGTATTAAATTTTCTGAAGATCCGAGCATTATAAGTGTATATTTTTTCAACCCAAATGTTACTATCTGACCTCACGAACATATTAAAAAAAACTTTAAACTCAGCGGTGAGTTCTTTTATCCGCGCAGCATGCTCCCCATCCTTTTAATGACGTACTGAAAGAAAAGTGCTATCGTTGTCCCAACTATATTAATGTAGTCGATAATATTATAGGCGGGGTAACTGTAATTATCAGAGGGACAACTAAATATATTGGTACTCCAACTATACAGACCGCAGTAAGCGCTTAACTATAAATTTATAGTTCGTTTTGACATCAACTACTTTTTATTGGAGACGCTACTATAAATTAGAGTTGCGATTCCTATGGCTATACGGGTATGCGTATTTCACCAGAAAAAGTTGACATTCGTTTATATGAGACAATTGGGACGACTAAAATATAGTGTAAAGTGGAATATCAATAAATAGGTACAGTGTAGTTGCAAATGATAGAGATATTTCTCTTAAGAGTGAAGTTGGTGACATACTTCATGGAACCTCTGTAATGCATTCGTTGCTTGTTTTTTTTGTGAATCGGTTTCTCAAAGAAACAGGTAAGACTAGCTGTCAAGTTGTATCAACTTTTGTACTCATTCAATGAGCACTTTACTCCCTGTAAGCAAATTTGATTTGCTTCCTCATAGAGGAAGCATTAAGTATTTTTTACATCAGTATTAAATTGTGATTATTTGAGAAGTTATATTCAAAAAATTCATTTTCGACAATTACAATTAAGCATAACTTTCTTATTTTTTAATGAAGTGCATTAATGATACAGGTCAATCGATTCGTCTCGACATAAAGAATATTTATTTTCCGTACGTCAACTGAAAATCATGATTATTTGAAAACTTAGAGCGAAAAATTTACTTTCAAAATTATAAATAAATATAACTTCCTTATTTTTTAATGAAATGCTTTAATCATATAGGTCAATCGATTCGTCTCGATGAAAGGAATCTTCATTTCCCTTACACTAGCTTTAAATTTTCAATATTTGAGAAGTTATAGTGGAAAAATGAATTTTACGAAAATTATAAAAGTACATAAAACTTGTAAAATTAAATATTTTGTTAAACCCTTATAAAAATTCAACTAGGTATATAATGGAATAACTATGCAAAATTTCATCAATTTATCTCTCCGCGTTTTCACACACACATACATACATTCGGACATTTTTTCAGATCATCATATTAGATATATTGCTCTTGAAATATGTTCAAAAAAACGTTTTTTAGGAAATTGGATTTTGTCACCACTACAAAGCTTCCTCTATGAGGAAGCAATTCAAAATATTCAGCGTACTATTCCGAAATAATTTAATAATAGATAATTACAATAATACACTGAAAACCTGGATTTGAGTCCACTAGATTTCTGTCCTTCGGAAAAAATTGGGTTGGTCCCAAACATAGATGAGGAGAGGTGAGGAGCCGAGAAGAGAAGCGCCACGAAATCGACAGTAAGCTCTTGTTCGCAAAGGAAACACTGGTACAGTACAACCTCCATAACAGAGCCAATGACTTTGATAAGCTCGGAAAGCTCCTCACTACAAACTCTACTCATGCGACCTCCATAGGAGAATCGCAGCCGAGCGCAGCTTAATTTCAGTTTTTTCTCAATGAAACTGCTTTTATTAAAATTATTTTTCTAATTTGCGTACAATAGTTTGTATATTTATCGGGTTTCTTTACAGTTTTATAAAAATAAAGCTTTACGAAAAGTTTTAAGAAAACAAAATTATAATTTCAGTTTAAATTTAAATATTATATGTACATATTGTGTTTATGTCCAATTTTATATGTAAATCCATTTTATATGTAATCCACTTTATATGTAATCGAAAGGATGCTGCTTATTCGGCTTTTTCATCGCCGCCGGCCGCGGGTTCTCCTATAGAGATTACGTACCCAAATACAGATTTTACACACACACGCAATTTCCGAGCTCGAAGCCCAGGAGTGGGGACCCCCTATTTCTTGGAATTCTTACCCCTAACCGCCCGTGGTGGTTCTCTTATGGAGGTTGTACAGTATACGCCGCGCTTACTTACGATCTGCACACTACCTTGATATATGTCTACTGATCAACCAAAGTGAGTCAGGAATCCAAGTTCCAGTGTATTCCAATGATACTTTAAAGCAGGTGTACACTTGATTTTTATGGTGTTTATCCGCTCATGTGTTCTTTAAGAAGTACGTTGTCACCATGCCTCTCACAATTCGGGGTGCTTTTTCTATTGGGAGTCCCCTCTCCTCTCACAATTCGGGGTGCTTTTTATATTGTGAGTCCCCTCACCTTTTCCAATTCGGGGTGCTTTTTTATTGTGAGTCACCTTGCCTCTCACAAACCTCGGTATTTTCTATTTGTTAATACTCTCAATCTTCGTCGCTGTCACATTCAATAACAGGGACAATGTTTTGTTCTTGAAACTTCTAGCACAGAGTGTGAGGTTGTTTGCACACAACCTGTCAGCTGATTGGAGCACATGAGCTCTCTAACAATCAGCTGACCATCAGCCAGCAATCCGGAATAATATATATTAAAATTGAGGTTTGTAAAGTTCGCGCGCGTGATAACATACGTTTCTATCTTTTAGTTTGGCTAGGTTGTTCGTGATCAGCTGTTCACATGGTTCACAATTTCACATGTGATCGCATTTTTTGCAATGTTAGAGCAGTGGTGAATAATTAAGTCTAAATTTTCCCAATTTTAAAGAAGATCTAACAGGTAAGTTCTAATATTTATTATTCTTAAAGGTTTCTACCCCTACATGCGTTTTTTTTTACTTCAAAAAGTGAAAGCTACAATATGTAAACGGTGAGTTTAGTTTCCCGCGTTTGAAATATAACCTCAAATATTTAAAAAAATAACACAAGGTTAAAAATATATAACCACAATTTTAAAAGCACTAAATAAAGCGCACCATATTTTCTTCATGTAATTTTAAAGAATTTCACAAAATTTTCATAATTTATAAGATTCTGTAGAAGTTTAAGGAATTTCAAGAGGTTTTTAAGAATTTTAAGAGGTCTACGGGATTTTAAAGTTTTTTGTGGAATTCTAAAGAATTTTAAGAAGCTTGTAAAAACTTAAAATAATTTTTACATTTTAAAAATGATTGTAAGGAATTTTAAGTCCTCATACAATTTAAAAAAATTTAAAGTAATTTTTGATTCTTAAAAGATTTTATGAGATTTTTTATTTAAAGAGTTCTTTTTTTTTGAGGCAGTGGAATTTTAAGAAATTTAAAGATGTTTCTAGGATTTTAAAAATATTTCAACAAATTTTACAGAATTTCAATACGTAAGGGATTTCAATAGATTTTTCCAATAATATTAAAGATGTTGGAGCGTTTTGAGAAAAAAATTTTTTATTTAGTGTCAGTCTAATTTCCCACCTCATTTCGATACGTATATGGTAAAATTTCAAAAATGCACTATTTGACGGGTCCTTTCATCGAGAGGGGTTTCTCGATGGCAGGAGAGGGGCCTAGTGCCTCTTTTTGAGGAAAAGACAATAGTTTTATTTAAAAAAAAAGATTTGAGATATGAGAAATAAGAAGGATGCAGATAATATTTTAGAGAGAGTAGGCATTACTTACAGATGTCAAAATCCCTGTTTGGTCGCACAATATGTAAATCACTGCACTGCCGGGGAGACACAAACACTCGGAATTTTTTTCGTCACTAAATGCACTCACAATTACCTACTGAAACTGTCTAAATAATTATTTAGACAAGGTTCTTTCGACGGAAAGTACATCAGAATAATGTCTCTTTCCATTCTTGTTGACACTTCTTAGCGGAAATGTGGTACGACGTGCGCGCCAAGTCCGGCGAAGCACGTTGGCGATTCCGTCGGTATATAGTGTGTTTGTGTCTCCCCGCTAGTGCAGTGATTTACATATTGTGCGAGCAAAAAGGGATTTTGACATCTGTAAGTAATGCCTACTCTCTCTAAAATATTGTCTGCACCCTTCTTATTTCTCATATCTCAAATCTTTTTTTTAAATAAAACTATTGTCTTTTACTCAAAAAGAGGCACTAGGCCCCTCTCCTGCCATCGAGAAAACCATCTCGATGAAAGGACCCGTCAAATAGTGCATTTTTGCAATTTTACCATATACGTATCGAAATGAGGTAGGAAATTGGACTGATTCCATAGATTGTACCATTTTTTTTTGTGTTTTTTTCAATTTTTCCTTCCCGCGCTCCAACACCCTTAAGAAGTTTTAATGCATTTTAAGGGATTTTAAAGTTCCTCGTGAAATAAACAATTTTTCAAAATATTCTTAAAGTATTTTATGAAATTTTAAGGTTCGGAAGAAATTTTGAGAGATTTTTAAGAATTTGAAAAGATTTTGAAATTTTTGGTGAAATTCAAAGTATTTCAAATGCTTTTGATGAATTTTAAAAAGAGTAATCAAAATTGAAAAGATTTCACGAAATATTAATAAATTTGAAGAGATTTGTATGAATTTGAAGTGATTTGAAGTGATTTTATATTTCAAAAGATTTAAAGTGATATTACATTTCAAAATATTTAAGGGCATTGGATAAACGGACTTGGAAATCCGTGAAAATAGAAATTTTCTGAAATGATTCTAAGCCGATCCTGCGTGAGTGTATTTAATTTAGAAAAAGGTTTTATGAGATATGTGGGGATAACTTACCAAATATGTTGGGTCCTGAGTAGTCCTGGGTCATATAAAAATGAAATTCCCTTCCAGCTTTGATGAGAAAATGAATATTTTGTCAGGTGTTGTGTCTAAAAAAATATAAAATACTTGAGTGGGTCGGGCACTTCGTGTCACACTTACGGGACTCGTCTGCTATGTCTGCATATGCTCCGTTCCAGAAAATAAATATTTTCTGACAAAATATTCATTTTCTCATCAAAGCTGGAGGAATTTCATTTTTATATGACCCAGGACTACTCAGGACCCAACATATTTGCTAAGTTATCCCTACATCTCTCATAAAGCCTTTTTCTAAATTAAATACGCTCACGCAGGATCGGACTTAGAATAATTTCTGAAAATTTCTATTTTCACGTATTTCCAAGTCCGAAAATTTGTAAAAAATTTCAATATTATTATTGCTGAAAATTCGTGCCCATTTTTAATATACTTTTGTCAGGGAAATTTGTCTGATATTCAGGGAAATGTCTAGGAAATTGAAAAATTGAATCTTGTGACCACCCTGGTTTTGCGATCAACTGATATATTGTTCGGCAGCGCGGATGCAATTCAGCACCATCGATGACATCGATCATATATTTGAAACTCTTTAGAGTATCGTACAATTTACGCTTCTAATCAAAGATTTGAAAACGTAGGATAAAAAGGGTATTTTTTAGGGACTGAAAGTTTTCAATACTTTCTAATGCAAGCCTTCTTACCGAGTAATCATCCATTAGTTTCGTGCTCTTTTTAAGCTATTTTTTCTCAGTTCGTACTTTTTTTTGAAAGTTTTCGGTCAGTTTTATTATAACCACTAGGCCGTACAATTGCACCGCGTCTCTTTAAAGTTAGGAGCCTTTTTTCATGACTACCTTCTTCAAAAAATCAATATATATTTATGAAATTATTCTCATCAGAGATGAGATAAGACGGTTGAACAATATTCTTGAAAACAGGCAGCATTTTCAAGAGTATGAGGAAGACTCGATGTCTAATGAGGAAGAATATGTTGAAGAAAACGCTTTTGTTGGTGAAAATTTGCAACATTTTCTGGAAGAACAGCCCTCTTCTGATGTTGAAACTGAAAGTTCTTACGAAGAATTTAGGGACGAAGACTTAGACCATGCTGATATTCCTGTGAGAATTGGAAATAAATCTGATTCCAGTGCATCAAGTGCCTCAGATGATGAAAATGCATATAACAATTTGCAGGAAAATCCTGCGATTGTACAAAGAAAGGCTTTAAAAAATGCGTTCTTAAGTGCCAAAATAAATCATAGCCAAGGAAACATATTATTAAAAACATTACGCCAATTTCCTTTTCATCTCACTTCTTTACGCATGGATACGAGGACTCTCCTAAATACTACAACTATTGTGGGCAGTACACAAGTTAAAAACATAGCAGGAGGGCAATATTTACATATTGGTTTTAAAAAAACCCTTGTTAAGAAGTTAGACAGTCTATCTGAAAATATGTTACCAGAAAATGTAGTAATTGACTTAAGTACAGATGGTGGTAAAGTTGATAATGGGTTGGATCAATTCTGGCCACATCAATACCGAATAGTTAATTTGCAAGATAATAGGCCTATCGTAGTAGGCATATTTCAAGGAAAACATAAACCGTCCAATCCGTTTGAATTTTACGAAGAATTTCTTAATTCTAGAATGAAAACGCTTCAGACCTACTGCCCATCCGATTTGAATCGTTGTCCACGCAAAATCACCATGCACTCTAACTTCAAAGGTACTGAATTCCAGCAATTTTTGCTTTATATCTCACTGTCTGTTTTGAAGAATGTTTTCGACGAAGATTATTATGAACATCTGATGATTCTTCATGTCAAATCCGTATTTTGATTTCGGAAGAAACTCTGCGAGATATGTATCGCTTTTGCCAAGAGGCTTTAGAGCTGTATGTTATCACAAGCGAACAACTATATGGGCAGCAGTTTCTCTCGTATAATGTACACAGTTTATTACATCTAGTGGCTGATGTGGAAGTTCTGGGACCTTTAGACATATTCAGCGCATTCTGTTACAAGAATAACATGCCAGGAATGCGTAAATGTTTAAGGAAGCTAGGCTTAAAACTACCACAAGTTTATAAAAGAATATCAGAAAAAAAAAGATTATTCTTTGACACCTCTAGATTATAATATTAAAATTTGTCTAACACAAAGACATGCAGAAGGACCTCTTCCAGAAGACATTCCTGCCGATACTTGCCAGCAGTTCAAGAAATTGAAAGTTGGAAAATCCAAACTTGCTATTACATTGCGTGATAGCTGCAGTTTCTTTAAAAATTCTATCATATGCATTATAAAAAATATAATATAAATTGAAGGACAAGTTCGATTCATCGTACAACAATTCCAATCCACCACTGGTATTTATGATGTTGGAATAAGATCCGAATCGGTACAAGTATACGATTGTCGAAATCTAGAGCGTACATTGAGATCGATTCCACTAACCAATGTCAAAAGTAAGATGTATGTGATGCCAAAATGGAGTGGTGTGGAAGGAGAAGAGGAACTTATTGTAGAAAACCAATGGATATGTGTTTCTTCATTATCACCGCTTATATTGCCCGAAAATATCAATATGCAGTGACACAATAAAATATCACTGAAGATTGGTGATTGTAAAAGTTATATTCAATCTGTATTCATTATTCCAACTTTCTTACTTTTTCTGTTTAAATTGAAACCGGATTATTTTTAACATGAAAAAATAGCAAATAAAAAATAGCAAGCAAGAAAGCATCATTATTTCTAGTATACATCCACCACCTATGAACATGTCGATACTGGCTGATAGAGGACAAAAAATAAAAAGAAAAGTCCTCTGGAAAAACTTTATCTGGGTTTTGAGCACAGTAAAGCTTCAAAGTTGGTCATAATGAACCAATCAGAAGCAAGATTTAGCAACCACTTGTTTGTCTCATAAGTATTAAGATAGTGTGTGTGATGGCGGTTCACTTCAGGCGGTTCATACCTTACTTTTGATTGGTTCATTATGCCCATCTTTAAAAAAGTATTCCACAAGAAACCTTGGAAGAAGACATTAGGAAAGAAATTGCAGACCTGAAATCACAACGTAAAACAGAAAGCATTGAGGAATCTCATGATGAATCAGAGGAAACATTTGCAGATGACGAATCTTAGTTATCCTCTTTTTATTTCTCGTTATTCACTTGTGATCTAACATTCATAGACGAATGTTTACTATTTCATCATTACCAAAAAGTGTTCTTGTGATTTAAATATATAATTAAGAGTATTATAACGACGACAAAAAATATTTTTCTATAAGGTTCGTTAAGACCTATAATAATAAGACATATATAATAAATATATATATATCTATATTATAATATACATCAAAATCGTTCTGCAACTTTAAAATATAATGTTTTTAATTATATTGTCTTTTTTTATTTGTCATAAGGTTAATATTTTAGAAATAATTTTTAATTTTACGATGTCACGGATACGTTTAATACAAAAACAATAATAATTAAAAGAAGTATAATTTGATTATTATTGTTTATTCACTTTAAAGGTTTACAGAAACTTAGGAGGCACGAAATGTCCGTCGTAACTAAGACACAACGTAACACTGACTTACCCTGCCTACAGGATGGCCCTGTAGGCCCTTTTTGGGTCTCGACCACAGTAGTGGGAGTAAGGACTTATCTTAAAGTAAATACATAATACGCAGGGCGTTACAATGAGACGCATAAAGCTTGTTTTGTATCGTCACGTGTACGACTGTCTAAAATTCGAAAGATTGTAAATTTGACACGAATGTATCATTTTTCTCTATAAAATATGTATACTTCTTCATGATTTAAATTATTTTTTGTATAAAATAGTTTAGAGGTAGTTACCACCCTCCTGAATGCTGTCCTTTTTTTCCTTAAAAATACATAAATACCTTTATCCTATTTTTTTTGTGTGTAACACATATTTTTTTCGATTTTTTTTTGCTCGATTTTAGATTTATTTTGCAATTATACAGGGTTTCCCACCACCTATACAACTACCGGTAATATGTGATAGAGCACAAAAAAGAAACAGAAAAGTCCTTTGGCAAATTTTGATCTGGGCCTTAATTTGGGCACAGTAAATCTTCAAAGTTGGGCATAATGAACCAATCAGGAGCGAGATTTAGGAACCAATTGTTTCTTACCAACAGGCACACTATCTCAACATTTGAAACAAACAAATGGTTGCTAAATCTCGCTCCTGATTGGTTCATTATGCCCAACTTTGAAGCTTTACTGTACCCAAATTAAGGCCCAGATCAAAATTTACCGGAGGACTTTTGTGTTTCTTTTTTTGTGCTCTATCACATATTACCGGTAGTTGTATAGGTGGTGGGACACCCGGTATACATCATTAGAGAGTGGTTTACCCCCTTGTAATTTTTAAATTATTCTTTAATGTATTCTATTTCACTTCCATCGTTATAAGATTAATTTTCCAATTTTTTTGTGTATGGAAAGTTTATAAAAACACAGACACAAAGTAAGAAGTGTTTAGGGGTAGTTACCACACTAATTTATTTTTTTATTTTTGGCGAAACACGTAAACTTTATTTTTGTATCAAGTATAAAATATATTTTGTTCAAATGTTTTCCTGTGAATTAAACAATTTTTACAACAACTTTAAAAATATGTAGGGGTGGTTTCCCCCTTATGATTTTTTTTTTTCTGAGAAAATTAGGTTATTCATCCTTCATCACAAGGAATCTCTTCCAGTAGGTTTGATGGAAATCAATTTGGTTTTTATATATAAAGCGATCGCGCGCTTGAGCGCGCGTGTTTCGTATTTGAAATATTTTGAGGTTGATACGCTTATGTACGTCATTAGGCTTTCTGCTCACTTCATGCGTAACCAGTCGTTACGCATGAAGTTGGCTGAAATGCATGTTCTTTTTAGAATAGGAAACTATGCAATCGACACTTGGAACCCCTATTTTGAAGGGCTGTTTCACCCCCAAAAGTGTTTTTCCGCAGATAAAAAAAACGTTTATGAAAGCCGTAGTTCCTTTATTAGTACCAGTAATGATTATAACTTTAATATTAAATTTATGTAATTCTAAAATTTTCAAACGTGTCCATTACAAAGCCCATCATTAATACTTAAATTTCTTATTAGCATTATAATTGCTCCAATTTTTAAAGTTAATTTGTGAACTGGTAAATCTGGAAATTTTAACGAATTTAAATACTCTATAGGAAAATTTAACTGAACATCATCATCAGTTTGGTCCACTCCTTTATTTTTTGCGTAATCTACACTGAATATCTTTTGCTAAAATTTTCTTTAATATTTTATTATTCAATTTATATATGCCTTCATTATATATGTCATACGACCAGGAAGTAAAATTGATGCTATACCAGTCCAGGCCATTGACACTACTTTTTTCCCATTTCCAATAAAATAATGAATTAATGTTTTATATAGAAAAGTTTTCCCTGTACCCCCAGGACCATCAATGAAAATCATTTTATCATCAAATTTAATTATATTTTTAAAAATGTAATTTTGATCATCGTTTAACTGTTGCATTAATTTAATACTGATTTAATTATTTTCTTTCATAAATAATCTATCTTCTTCTGTTTTACTATCAATATCTTGAGGATTGGGTAAACCAAAGTTACAACATGAAAAATTTTCTGAATTTACCAGGTGTATAAGCTTAAATCCGCGGTTTGCTCAGAGATAGCGGTAGTGAACATATTTAGCTACAATAGAAACGTCATGCTTTTTTTTTGTGTGAGTTCGACACCTGTCTACATAAATCAGTGCACATAGTCAGTTTTTTTATACAACAACATAAATTTTTCCTTGAGTAATCATGTCTAGTTTTGTGCCAGAAAAGGAGCATTTGCGGGAAGCTCTACTTTTTTGCTTCCATTTGAAGAAATCGGCTGCCGAATCACATCGAATGCTTGTGGAGGCCTGTGGTGACAGTGCTTTATCGGAAACAACTTGCAGAGACTGTTCTCGTCGGTTCAAGAACGGTCATTTTGACTTGAGTGACAAGAAGCGTGAAAATCGGCCTAAAAAAGTTGAGGATCATGAATTACAGGCTCTTTTGGATGAGGACGATACGCAAACACAAAAAATGCTTGCCGAACAGTTAGGTGTTACTCAACCGGCCATTTCCATGCGTTTACATGCCATGGGAAAGATCCGAAAAATGGGAAAATGGGTAGATGGAGCGACGCCAAAACAGATGTGAAATCTTGCTTGCTAGACACAAAAGAAAGTCGTTTCTGCATCGTGCGGTGACTTCAAGTTAAAATTTCAGTATTTCATTAAATTATTAATATACTTATACACTAATTTTCAGGTACATGTATGAACCAATTAATACAATTTGTTTACAGTTTGAGATGCTATGTTGGTTACTTCCACATAGTGCATCTCGGAAACAATTTCATTGATGCATTATAGCCTTAATAAATGAAATAATTTAAATTTCATTGAAATTGGCTAAAGACCAATTATTACCTTATCTTTTTGTATCTTTTAGATTTTTTTAGATCTTTTTCAGAAGGACGTATCTTCATGGGGTCCCTTTAACGATAGAGGTCCAGAAGGGCATATAGTAATAGGGATACATGATCGAAAGACCAAGAAGGTCTTTAGTCATGGGGTCACCTGGTTCCCGTTTTCTCTTTGGGTCACATAACCTCATCAGGGGTCCCGTTTCCTCTTGGGTCACGTGACCTCATAAGGGGTTCCGTTTCCTCTTGGGTCCCCTTTCCTCTTTGGGTCCTATTTCCTCTTGGGGGCCACGTGACCCCTCCCAATTCCTGACACAGCGGCGGCGGCGGCGGCGGCGGCGATGAGATCTTTTTATAATATAGATAGATATCAGGGGGAATCAAATCGGTGGGGGACACCTGGTGGACCTTCCTTGTGGGAGAGAGAAAGAGATAGACATTACTAGAAATAGAGATATACTGAGAGATAGGAAGAGATAGATATTGCCAGACACAGAGATAGACTGAAATATAGGAAGAGATTCGATATCATCGGATACGGGGATAGAATGCCGGCGGATAGAAAGGAATGGCGTTTTGGGGATGCAGAATAGATACTTGGAATAGATAGAAAAGTCCTATCTCCAAATTACTATAAATTTTTATCTCTTTACTTCCAGCAGGGATATGTTCTTTTCCCATCAATCTTGTCCAGTGATTTAAATAAAAAGTAAAAATTGTATCGAAATTTACACATGCATGGTTAAGAGGGTATGACTGGGTGTATACTCCCGTATTCCGGACACGAGCATCAGGGTTTTGCGCGCAATTTTACACTTTCACGTGGCAAACGTGGGAAGTAAACCTTATGCTTGCGATGCAATGGCCTCCAGGTTCTGTGGGTAACCCACTGTTCTGTTTGCACGATCTTGGTACTCTTTCCATCAGAATCAACGACATAAACTTTCCTTTCAAAGAGCCGTATAATTTCGTACCCAGTTTTCGTGCACCAAACAAGGGTCATTCGTAAACTCTTCACGTAAAATCTCTCTTAGTATTCTTATATATTTTTATATAAAATTCACTACTCCATGGTCAAAGCGATTGATAAATTCTCTCTCATACAGGTTTCATGGATCAGAGTAAAACTTAAAATCTAAGCCTATACTTATTTCCGTAAATTTTCCTTTCGAAAATCAAAATAGTTTATGTTTTGTGAAACATGTACAGAGAAGGGAAGGGACGACAAAAACTGCTGGAAAAGTATAGAAAAACCAGTGAAAAAGTGCGTCGAATACCCTCGTTGGAAGAAGATGCATATCTGATTTCTTTTTCGAAATCGAATGATTTATTTTTCGTTTTTATGACTTCAAGAACCTACTGTAACAGTAAGGGGGCATCAAACTCTCTAACTATCCCCTTTTCTCCTCCTTTCTAGTATCGACCCCAATCTACTGGTACTCATAAAATCGCTGATTCTCGTTTCTCGAGAATGCGGCATGAAGTCGTGCCAGGAGCCGTTACGTCTAGGGTGTATTTCGAGTTTTCACGCCATTTCCTCATTCCACATTCCTCTTTTGCCTGGAGACTTCCGTCCCATCTTACAATGCCTTCTCATACATCGGACCACCATTTGGATAAATATCTTACAGATTTGCTCGCGGCAATTTTCTCTCAGAAACGTCGCGAAAAAATTTATGTGTAAAACTGCCTCCGTGTCAATATGGTTTACGGTTGAGTCAAGCGCCAAAGTAAAAATTGTAAAAACCAAAGGAAGGTCAGAAGAAGTTTTTGTTCGATTTTCTAGCTCTCATAAAAAACTTACAATTTAGATTATTTAGTACAATATTTACATGATTCAAATGTATGTAGTTTATTCAAAAAACATAAAACCCAGACATAATCTTTCTTTTTACGTGCTTATAATTTAAAGTTTGCATTAATTTTCATAAAAACCTGTCAGATTATGTGAAAAAGAATATATGTTTTAAGGGGGGGCACTCTATGAAATGGTTTAAAAAAATCGAATTTTTTTTTAATCCCGTGTAGAAATTTTGCTGTGGCCCCTGTCTGGCCCAGATCGGGTGATTTCAAATCGGTGATGGAACGCGGAACCCGACCAGTTCCAGATCTGGCTCGATCGGACAAAGTTTGCACAGAAAAAACAAGGACTGAAAGTGTTTACAGCTGAAATCAGTTTTTAGGCTGAATTTCAGTCTTAAGTCAGTTTTTAGTCATGTTTTTAGACTAAGAAGTCTTGTTTTTAGATTTCTTAGTCTTAAAACAAGATTAAAATCTGACTTAAGACTGAAATTCAGCCTAAAAACTGATTTCAGCTGTAAACACTTTCAGTCCTTGTTTTTTCTGTGTGGCCCCGATCGGGCCAGGTCTGGACCCGTTCAGGTTCCGTGTTCCATCACCGGTCTGGGCCAGGTTTGGGAATTTCTTACCCGGGTTGCTTTAATCGAAAGATACATTATCTGAGAAGAAAATAGCAAAGTTTCAAATTCGAACTCCGAATACTTTTGGAGATATAGTCTTTTGAATGTACACGGAGAAAAATGGAAGTCAGCGGTTTAGTAACCTTTATACAAATTCTGTAAACAAAATTTTTATTATGAGACAGAGGTTACTGTATTTTTGGACTTTGTATTATAATAAAAGTTTTGTTTACAGAATTTGTGTAAAGGTTACTAAACCCGTGACTTCCATTTTTCTCCATGTACTCTCGCCCAGCCGCGCCAGGTGTTCGTAACAATGACGTATAGTATTGTTGATGTATATGATATATATGACGTATAGTCGATTAAAATTTAAAATCTGTAAGTCCCCACAAACTATCTTTTTACCTTAGTCAAACTTTAAAGCCGTTTTCTCAAAACCATGTTTTTACAGTCCGTTATGTAACCAACCCGCAATTTGGGGGAATTTGTCAGCTCTAGATTTTATATTTATTAAGACTATTTTGAAATGGCAGAAATCAAAAAGAAATTTATTCAAACAATAACATCAGTGAAAATTATGAACAGAGAAGATTGAGGAAGGCAATTTTATATAAAATTTATGATCTCAGAATGGTTCAATTAAAGTCAACAAGTTATTTATTATTTCTAACAAAGACTGTAAAAGGTTAACATCTAGACAGTTTGAAAGTAATCAATATTTGATAAACACAAGCAAATCTAAAATTTGAAATAACTGTTTGCATTGAAATAGATAATAAATGCAAATATAATTGATAACTTTAAGATCACGAAATCATTAAAATGAGCGTAAAATTGATTTAAAAATAATATGAGAAGCTCTCTAATAAACTAGCGAAAACGAATTTATAATACAGAGTTTAATTAACATTCACAAGTATAAATATGCAAGACAAGTCATAGAGAACATACATATCAATATAATCGAATAATCGACAAAATAGAGCACAATTGGCGCAGCGAATAAATAACCGTTACGATACCCAAGTACTTGTAGGCTTAACGAAGTAGAAGAATCTCAGCGGATACACAAGAAAATTACCAAACACAGTAAATGGATAAAGTTCCGAAAAGCTTAAACCTCTGATTTTCTTGAGACTTCGTATACTTATGTATTTTGATGCGCTGATTACAAAAATAATAGTGAAAATTGGCGATTAGGCATTTTTCATGGTGAAACCATAAAAGAAACCATATAAATCATAGTGTCTTGCTATTATCTGACCTAATATGCAAAATAAAAAAAATATCTTATACAAAAGTTGTAGACCTCATCGAAATACACATTTTTTGTTTGAAAGATTTTTTTCTGCGAGTGATAGTTTTCGAAAAAATCAAATATATTGTTTCTCATTTTTAAAAAACCCATATACCACGGGTCCTTCACATTCTAAATGGAAATCATTGTAAAAGAAAATTATTCTAAAGGAAATGGAAAATGACAATGGCAAAGGAAACGGCAAAGGGAATGGTAAAGGAAAATGGTAAAGAGAATGGTAAAAGAGAATGGCAAAGAAAAGTGGTAAAAGAAATGGTAAGGGAAAGGGAAATGACAAAGGGAATAGTAAAAGGAAACAGTGAAAGGCAATGGTAAATAGACTGGTAAAAGGAAATGGCAAAGGGAAATAGCAAAAGGAATGGTAAAGGAAATAGTAAAGGGAAATGGCAAAGGGAATAGTAAAGGGAATGGTAAAGGGAATGGCAAAAGCGAATGGCAAAGGGTGTAACATGCTGTTTTATTTAGTCATGTCCATTGCGTTTACTCGACAGTTAAGTAGTTGACTTTATTTTAAAATATTAATTATTCCTGAGAAAACATAAGAGAATTGAACGGATTTAATAAAAGCAAGAATTAGATTCAAAAATAATACTATCAATTGTTATTGTGGTCAGGCTTGGTGGGCGAGAGAAGTAAATAAAATTCAAAGATAAACGAAACCCATACGAGTAATGTCAAAATCAGCTGGCATCTAATATAAACGAGTAAAAAATACGAATTTGGCCATTCACACGATGCTACAATTCAAATAATGAATCAATGTACAATTGAAATCAAATTGACAATAAAATATCAGTCGAGAAATAAATAAGTATTGTGAAGGTGGAGATGCGAAAGAGACAGTGAAGCGTGACCGTACTCACTCTAACCAACGGAGCCGAAATACCAGCAAAATATGAGCGATTACGAGACAATAGGCTGGACGTCCAAATTGAAGATTTCAATGCGAATATTAGAGATCGCACCTTTCTTTCCTCGATCTCCTCGATTCCAAAATATCTCCACGCATCAAAGTAATATCAAAAGAGACAATGGAATAAATAAGTAAGCTATATAAACACAATAAGCTAAGTAAAGCGCCACACTGAAACAAATAAACACACACACTTGTAACAAAACCAATCACTATTATACACTAATAAAGAAAAGAGATGAGACTGAAAGAAGTTTTACCTCCCAGAATCCCTCTGAACTCGAGAGAGTGGCGCCTAAGATGCTCAATGGTCAAGCGAGCAATAATTAGAATATTAACTTCCCAATTGACACCAGCTCGCTTGTCACCGAGCCTCTCCCCGCTACCCTCTCAACCGCTCAAATTATATCTATTGATTGGCTTTGCTACTTGCGTAAATCATTCACACTCAGTAATATAAAGAGAAGCGCGCAACATTCAAACACACCGCTTCAAAGAAAATGGCAAAAGGAATGGTAAAGGGAATCGTAAAAAGAAATGGCAAAGGGAATGGTAAAGAGAAATGGTAAAGGGAAATGGCAAAGGGAAAATGGGAAAGGGAAATCGCAAAGGGAATGACAAAGAAGAGTGGTATAGGGAATGGGAAAGGGAGATGACAAAGGGAAATGGTAGAGGGTGAAAAGCGTAAGTATAAGCACCATACCGAAATCAATGGAGATACGATTGTAACCTTTGTATCGTTTATTTTCTCGAAAACTATCACTCGCAGAAAAAAAATGTGTATTTCGATGAGGTCTACAACTTTTGTTTAAGATATTTTTTTTATTTTGCATATTAGCTGATATAATAGCAAAACACCATGATTTTTATGGTTTTTTTATGGTTTCACCATGAAAAATGCCTAGTCGACAATTTTTACTATCATTTTCGTAATCAACGCTTCAAAATACATCAGTATACGGAATTTTGATGGGACAGACTTATTTTCATGTATTTTTCCACGCTGAATCCGTATTTGCAATAAAATTAGGGGGTTTCCCGGATCGTTTTCGACATAAACGCAAAAACCATGGTTTTTTCATGGTTTTTCGAAGATTACCAAAAAACGAACAACAAAATTGTAAATTTGAACCCAGATTCGAATTCTACGAATAAAAATACGTCGGAAACCGTTTCAATATTTTTTTGCTGTAAGATTTGAATTCATAAAGGCCCATAGCTTATGTGTAATCAAAACTTGGTATCTGTAATTTCTTAATTGTTTGAAATAATGTGCAAATTAATTCTTTGTTATGAAATTTATTCTTTTGTTAATCACGTGACCTTGTCACTTGAGCGATTACTATGGAGACGGATCTCTAACAAATGATCAAGTTGCACATTATTTACAAGAAGTTACAAATCAAAATACCAAGTTTTATTTCATTATTATGTCCAACAATCGTGGAGAATTGAATTGTGCTGGCAAATCTAAAACTCGATTTTATCACAAATGCTCTGGAAATTCGGATAACTTCTGCTATATTTGTTCAAAATTCGTAAGTAAGAAGAAAAAAAAAGATAAAAATTGGGTTCCTCATATTATCTGCGGCTCTTGTTACAATATGATTTATCGTTATAAAACTAATCCAGATAAAACCAAGTTACAATTTACGAGACCAACAATATGGAAAAAACCATATGAGAAAAACGAATGCTATTTTTGCTTAACAACAGTGAAAAGTCTAAATAACGTATGTTATTAATCCTTGTTCAGGATTTGACCGTGGTGAGAAGAGGGGAGTAGAACGAAGTTTGAGAGGGTGAGAAAGGAAAATAGGGGGGGGGGGTAGGAATTATCTTTTGAGTAAAGACTCGCCTTTTGTCTGTCCCATCAAAAGTTCAGATAACTTTTTTTTTGTGGGCCTGTGTATCTAGAGAAGGGCGCACAATTCAAATACACCGCTTCAGTCGGCACGATAAAAAATGAACTATTGAACCAATTTAAACGGCTCTTGGTTCATTTTGTCGGATATTGAACAAAGAAATTCATGAACCTCCAACATATATGTAAAAAAATTTTTTTAACGGTTTTTAATGCTTAAAAATCTAAGAAAAAACCGACCTTTTTCGTTTTAACAACAAATTGTTGCTAAATTTTGAAAATTATTATAGTTTTCAAGGTTGATGCACTTAAGACATGTCTCTTTTGGTTTTTATATACGAAAATAGAGAAAATTGCACATTTTTTTGCGCGTTTCATGAAATTAAGAAATTTTATTTTTCTTTACTGAATGAATAAATAAGAGTAGAAAATACGAGAATCCCCGAGCTTTTGAATTTTCTGTATATGCTTATCCTCTTCCAATAATTTCTCCAAATTTCATTGCTATTTAATGACGATGCAGGTGAACGTAAATTGCGATTTTAGGTAAATTGACTTTTATTGTTGCCGGAACTATGTTTTATTTTGCATAATGGAAAACAGGGAAGTGTATTCCTTACGGTGCTTTCTGAGAACGCATTAATGAAATTTTCGGAAGAAACAGAATTTCGCTTTCAACATTATAAACTTAATTAAATAACGAAGCAACAATAGACTTGTCAGATTCATCTAAAGAACAAGTCAATGAAACTCAAAACATAAAAGCGGATTCATGAAGAGAATAATGGGAATAATGCTGTTCTGATATCATTCTCTTACACCCTTTTTCTTCTAATCTTTTTTACTAATGTAATGAAAATTTTAAAACCGAAGTATGAAAATTTAAATTCATTTTGTGTAAAAGAAATTTCAGTCTAAGTTTTGTGTCCCCCTGAACCAGATAAAAACTTTTTTTAAATTTACAAATTTCATATATTCATAGTATTAAAAAAATCGTGCAATTTATATTTACGACTTTTTTCGATAAAATAAAAATTGCCGAACTTATAACATTTCGAAAATTAAAAATACAATGAAAATTAAAGTTCAAAACCAAATGAAAAACAATATGAAAAAATGTTTACAGGTGAAAAATGTTGTCTTTTTTCATAGATTTAAATCAAACATCTAGCGCGAAGCGCCAGTACCTTGATGAGAATGTGTTCCGTAAGGTCGATAGAACCTTAAATAAGTTAGATCTCTTATTCATGTAAAACTAACGTAATTAAAATAAAAGTATAATACAGCAATAAAAGTTGAAATGTGAGGATAAGCGCGCAATTTATTATCGGATATAGTGAAAACTATTCCAGTGGGCACCAAATTTAAAGACGTTTTTAGAACGTCCAAAAAAACGTCCTAAGTCAGGTTAAAGAACTTCCTAAAAACGTCTTTAGAACATTGTACATTTTTAGAACGTTATTTGGCCTGACTTAGGACGTTTTTAGGACATCCTAAAAACGTCTTGGGGTATTCGTGCCCAGTGGGCACTGCCCACTGGGATATCTGTGAAGTTGTATCAACTTTTGTCCTCATTCAATGAGCACTTTTTTTCCTGGAAACAAAGAGGAATAAATAGAGACATTAATTTGTAATGTATATTAATATTAGGTCATCTGATTCGTGTCAAACCAAAACATTTTTATTTTCTTTACATCTGCTTTAAAGTATAATAATTTGAAATTTAGAATTGAAAAATTAATTTTTCAAAATTATAAGTATGTAACCATAACTTTCTTAATTTTCAGTGAAATGCACTAATCTTATAATAGGTCAATCGATACTAAAATTGTAAAAGTCGATAAAACTTGTAAAACAAAATATTTTATTAAACCCTTGTATGAAATTTAGCTTGACATTTAGTGGAATAAGTATGCAAAATTTCATCAATTTATCTGTACGCGTTCACTAGATATTGCAGGATCGTTAAAAGCGTGACATATATGAATACATAACATACTTACTCTAGTCTTTAAGCCTATTTTTAAGATATTTAATAATTATTTCAATTTAATATTAAGTCGAAAGGTTACAGGCAATTGCTTTCAATTTTAAATTGATGAACAACTTATAAATATGAAATGCGAAACTCATAGCGATACTTACTTTTATACCCAAAATTAAGTTATTGGACACCAGGTTATTTTTGCATAAATAAAATATACTATAAAATGTACTCCAAACTAACCAAAAAAGTACTTCATTTCAGGGGTTACACCACCCTGACGCTTGGAAAAATAGGTATGAATATAAAAATTGTTTTGGACGCAGTTATTAAGTATATAAAATAATTGTTATTTTGCACATTTACATAGTAGTTTTATGAATAATTTGAAATAATAGCAAATAAAAAAAATAAAATTTACGGAGATATGCGTTTTTTACGAAACTACTTTTTTTAAACTGGTGTACACGATATCCTAAGATCCACTCAACCGATTTTGTTCAAATTTATAACAAGTATTCTTTGTAATATTAACTATTGTGTGGCATAGAAAAATTGAAAAAAAAATTTTTTGTAGAAATGACAGATGTTTCAAAAAGAAAATCTATCATTTTTATCGAAATTTTGAGTTTAAAAATTCATAACTTATTAATGCTCCATCCAATCAAGAAAATCTTACGTCACACGATAGCTAATATTACAAAGAATACTTGTTGTAAATTTGAACATAATCGGTTGAGTGGATCTTTAGATATCGTGTACACTAGTTTTAAAAAAGTAGTTTCGTGAAAAGAAGCATATCTCCGTAACTTTTTAATTTTTTTATTCGCTATTATTTCAAATTATTCATAAAACTACTATGTAAATGTGCAAAATAACAATTATTTTATATACTTAATAACTGCGTCAAAAAAAATTTTTATTTTCATACCTATTTTTCCGAGCGCCATCCCCTTAAAATTTATATCTCATAGCCAACGAATTTCCGATCTACTCAACACAGAGAGGGGTGAAGGTAAGGGAAATCAGTTACTCTCAAAGAGACTGAGCCATATTTAAATATATACATAAACTTACAAGAGGATTTATTGAATATCCGAATAATTGGGATTTCGCCCATTACAATTTGAATAATAAAACTTGATATACGCCCAGGCGCAAAAATCCCCAAAGACATTGCTATCTCGGAATTAAATTTAAATAAAAATTAGAGTTAAGTTAAAATAGAATTAATTTAGGGAAAAGTAGAAATAATCTTCGCCACAAAATACTTAGATAGCGCGGCGAAGGCCATTTCTACTAACACGGCGAATACCGCGTGATGGGGACTCGGAGAAGCGCGGAAACCGTGAAAGCGTTTTCCACGCATCTCCCGGGGACTCAGACAAACGCGGATACCGTGAAAGCGTTTTCCACGCATCTCTCACCAAAAGGGTTCTTCCCTCACCACGCAAACCCTTTGGACCCCTAGAGTATAAAAAGGCGTGCACGACTAGAAATCGTCAGATTGTTTGGGGGCGTAATACCGTCCTGCGAACAAGCTGAGCTAGTGGAATACCATTAGACTCAGCACCCCGCCTAGTGGAATACCATTAGGTGCATCACCCGAGTCGGAATACCGCTCGGCAACGCTGCAAGTCGCGCTACTGAAATACCACTTAGTCCCGGCGCTCTCTCACGCCTAGTGGAATACCATTAGGCGCAACATCCGAGTCGGAATACTGCTCGGCAACGCTGGAAGCCCGGGCTAGTGGAATACCAATTAGTCCCGGCACCCCTCCTCTCTTGCCTAGTGGCACATCGTTATTCCCCTCACCGCTCAATCTTTATACTCTTAATGGTCCTTGGGCTACCTGTCCCACACCGGTCCATAGCTTTCTACGCAAACTTAGCTTACGCACGTAGTCCTTTTTTTAAGCGACGCAAACCTCTGGCGTCTACGTCTGTTTAAGCCTGCTTTCTAAATAAACGATTTTTAGTTACTATAACAAAGGCGAGTCTTTACTCAAAAGATAATTCCTACCCCCCCCCCTATTTTCCTGTCTCACCCTCTCAGACTTCGTTCTACTCCCCTCTTCTCACCACGGTCAAATCCTGAACAAGGATTGATATCAATTGGCGCTCGAAGCGTGGGGCTTTTTGATGATTGAAATCGCCAACCTATCTACGACCCAAAAGAATCCATGCAGCGAACACCTAGCAAAAAGAAGGTAGCCATTGAGAGAACCATAGCTACCAGGCAAACTCCAATCACTTCCGGAAGTGAACAACAAAATTCAGTGACGCCCAACAACAACCCTACGAACACGATCCAGGAGGATCACGACAGGGTTCAAGAGAATAAAATTCCCTCAGCGGAAGAAAACTGAAAACAAAGCATCATGGAAGGAGGCAACTTGGAAACAAACCCGTTGAGTACTCACGCTGAGGCAACATTAGCAGGACCATCTCTCTCAAACGCCCCCACAGTTCAGGTGAACATACAAAACACAACTTCACATCAGACCGGAAATATGAGCTCGGCAGAATCTTTGGCATCATTACCTGCAGCTGCTTCAGCTCTTTACCTCACACTACCCACAATGACACTCGCGGACCTACAACGCCTGGTCATGGCCTTCCGCACACCTGCTCACCCACTGCCAGAATTTTCAGGGCTCAAACACGAAGACCCTGGAAAATTCCTTCAAGATATGGAAGAACACTGCTGAAATGCAGGAATACCGATCGTACACTGGACGCGAACAGCTGGAGGCCAGCTGAAAGAAGATGCGGCAAAATGGTGGGCCCCGTTCAAGTCTTTCGGAATGGAATGGCAACAATTTCGTGACTCAATTTTGAGCCAATATTCAGGAAACCCAGTCCTCTTCCACCTACGCACGGCGGTATATCCGCGAAAACAACAAGAGAAAGATAACGTAGCTATCTTCCTACAAAAAAAGTTTCTCTTAGCCAAAAGACTCACACCCACAGCCACAGAAGAAAACATCGTGGAAGGATTGGTCGAGCTAACTAAGCCATCAATCAGGGGCACTCTTCGCACCTTCCATTTGAAAACCTTCTCAAATCTCGTGATGCGTGCTAGACAACTCGAAGCAGATGAAATCGAAGCTGCTGGAAGTAAACCTAAACACGTTGAAACGAAACCCAAACCTCCTCCTACCAATAACGAACCCGAAAATAGTCGGCCAGCCAGGAACCAACCACCTATGTGCCACTATTGTCCAGAATACCACCTGCACCGAGACTGTCCCACATTAAAAGCAAGAAACCGACAGTCGGAAAACTGGAGACAGGGTGCGCCAAACCCAGCACTTCGGGAAACGCACGGAACTGAACTCTGTGCGAACACCGCGAGGATCACTCCTTTACCTACGTGCATATGTGGGTCAACAAGAAGTGAGCGTCCTCGCTGATTGCGGGGCCACTGACAGCGCCATCCGCACCGACTTGCTCATTAACAAACAACTGAGAAACTTACTCCCTGGTCCCCAAGAAGTTGAACTCGCGGCACGTGGTCTCACATTGCCACTTCGTGGGATCATAGAATTAGACGTAATCATCAACGGGAAATCTAACCCGGGACGTTTCCACGTCACTGATGGTCTACGCGATGAAATCCTCTTGGCCCGCGACTGGATGGTACGATACGGCGCAATCATAGACAATATATCCGATTGCGTTTACATAGGCCTAACCACAGAACGCCAACGAGTCTTCGCACTTCCGTTATCACAGGTTGCAACATATTTTCGATCAGGGAGCAAAATTGCAGAGAGCATTCTCAGTTCAACATGAGATCCATTTGAAGACCGACCAACCTTTTAGAGTACCCCCAAGAGGATACTCAGATGTCAACAAAAAGGTAATGGATACAGATGTACCACAGATGTTAGCGGACTGGATTATTGAACCAGTATCCTCTCCATACAGCTCGCCTCCACTCATTCAGACCAAGAAGGACGGATCGAAACGTTTTTGTATCGATTTCAGAAAACTGAATGAGCTGACCATCGATACAGCTCAACCTCTGCCGATTATACATGAGACGCTGAAGGATTTAGGTCAGGCTCGCATCTTTTCTACAATTGACTTAAAAAGTGGCTACTGGCAGATCCCACTCCAACCAGATTCTAGAAAATATACCGCTTTCACCATCCCTGGTGGAGGACAGTATCAGTTCTGAGTCATGCCTTTCGGACTGAAAAACACGCCAAGCACCTTTCAGAACTTGATGCGAGAAGTTTTAGGCCCATACTGGAGAAAGTTCGCCATTGCATATCTGGATAACATCAACGTCCATTCAGCGAACGTGCAGGAGCACCTTTTACACTTAGCTCTCATATTCGAGAAACTCGATTTCTACGGTTTGACTTGCAGCCAGAAAAAAGTGCTTCTTCGGCAAAACCCATCTCGACTACCTAGGACACGTCGTTACGGCAGATGGAAACGAACCTCAAACCGAACACATTCGAGCAATTCAAAAACCCCAACCACCTCGTACCCGCAAGCAACTGAGAAGCTTCCTAGAAACATGTGGCTGGCTAAGAGAATATGTGCCACGTTTCGCTGAAGTAGCTGCACCCCTCACGGATCTGCTGAACACCCATCTACCATACAAATGGAGCCCCGCTGCACAGACAGCCTTCGACTCCTTGAAAAAAATAATGGAGAAACCCCCTAAGCTGCACCGTCCCGATCCAAGTCGTCCTTATATTCTTCAAACCGACGCCAGCGATAAAGGAATGGGAGCGGTGCTATACCAAATGGATAATGCTGGACAACGACACATTATCTCATACGCAAGTGCAATGTCTCGCTGTCATTTTGGGAATCCAAAAATACCAAGTATACCTTGAAGACAGTCCGTTCACGCTTCGAACTGACAGTAAAGCATTAACCTGGTTAGACCAGATGAAAGACTCGAAAAAGAAGTTAACTCAGTTGGCCAGCTACCTGAGCCGTATGAAGTTCAAAGTAGAGCATTGCCCTGGAAAAGACAACGCACTAGTCGATGCACTCTCACGCCATCCGGCTATCGATGCACCATGTCCAGGTGAGCCTGACTTGGAGACAATGCTACCACCACTCCCAGATGCCAGGGACCACGAAGACCACGTCGCACCACCAAGGATCTGCGCCTTGAAAGACCGCTCTTTATTCGAGGAGATCTGCAAAGGACAACAAAACGATCCAGTGGTCAATCCCGGAATGGATGAGACCTTGAGAGATATACAATCTCGTTTCTATTGGCCAGGAATGCGCCGAGACACACGTAAATATGTAGCTAGCTGCCACCTTTGTATCTGTACAATGGCAATGAGATCAGCTAGAGAAGACGCACTAAGACCGAGGATATCAAGAAACTCGTGGAACACTATAGCTCTCGATTTAATGGGCCCATACACCACATCCTCAACTGGAAAGAAATTTGTCCTGGTCGTCACAGATCTTTTCACTAGACGGACGGAGATCTTCCCAATAGGATCCTCAACTGCCACCGTACTGATCTCTCTCATGGAGAGAGAAGTTTTTCGACGATGGGGTTACCCTAAACAAATTTTGAGCGATAATGATCGCCAGTTTGTCAGCCGTAAATGGCTCGACGCTTGTAAACGCTGGGATTGCGAATTCTGGACCACGCCCTTATATCACCCACGGGCAAATCCAACAGAACGTCACAATCAAGAAATAAAAAAAGGTATCCGCTTAAGAATCGATCAAGGTAACCATCGGCGATGGGATCAATGCCTACCAGAGATCGCCTTCAACTTACGTCGAAGAAAGAACGCAGCCACAGGACAATCACCAAGTCATCTTTTGTTAGGAAAGACTCTGCGCCGACCAGGAGAATGGCGGTTCGACGAAGCGAACCCCGTACCACCACAAGATAGACGAAGGCGAGAAGAGAACGTCAGAGCTTATCAAAGGAGGTACCTGCAGACTTACGCAGGAAACGAAGCAAATGCACGCCGCTATCAACCAGGAGACTTAGTGTTCGTGAAGAATCACCCTCTCTCTAACAAAGAGAAGCACTTTAATCAAGGTCCAGAACCAGTCTTGTTAGATGACGAGACTCACGACTCGGATGATGACGAAGAGGATGAAGGAGAGGGTCAGGCCGACGCACTCCTTCCAGAAGAACAAGGTGACGATACACAATCGCACCATGATTCAGCTCTGGCTAACGATGATTCTTCGGACGAAGAATTTAACCCTAACAAAAATAATACAGGGCATCGTTACGAGAGAAGAAAGAGAAACGTGCCATACTACCGTGATGCACGCCTTTATACACGAAGCCGCATGAACCAGTGACGTCACATCACTCATCTGCGGTGGCCCCGAGCCTCCCGCCGGCGAAATCAGGAGATTTCGCCCTTTCACACCAATTTAGCAGTTACTTCCACAGCTCTGAAACCACGACGGCGAACAGCCGACCAACAGCGTACCAAAGAAGAAACCCTACAGATTGCAGGTTTTTGTTGATGGAGTTATGGAGACTCCATAGCCGATTAGTTGATGGTTAATAGGGTCTTCGGCAAGGCTTGCGACTATCAGCAGAACCGCATTCATGAGGGTAAACTGATTCTGTGGCGGCGAACAGCCGCACTAGAACAACGAAGAAGTACCAAGGACCCTCTGCATATCAAGAAGATGCCCAGGACTACCGTGCGATAGTTATAAGTTAGATTAAGATAGAACTGTAAGACACGACGATGAACAACCGCGTGAAGCATTTAAATTAAAAAGACCAGAGGTTCTTAGGATAATTAATTTTCCTTTTTATATAAAATACTTTTACTTACCACATAATTTTTTTAGTTATAAGCGATTTTTCTTAGTAATTTTTCTTGTTTTTCTTAATTTCTAATTTTTCAGTGCAATTTTATAGGGTAAGTCCAAGTAAGCAATGTCCTATCCGAGAAAGAGGGGAATTGATATACGCCTAGGCGCAAAAATCCCCAACGACATTGCTATCTCGGAATTAAATTTAAATAAAAATTAGAGTTAAGTTAAAATAGAATTAATTTAGGGAAAAGTAGAAATAATCTTCGCTACAAAATACTTAGATAGCGCGGCGAAGACCATTTCTACTAACACGGCGAATACCGCGTGATGGGAACTCGGAGAAGCGCGAAAACCGCGAAAGCGTTCTCCACGCATCTCCCGGGGACTCAGAGAAACGCGGCTACCGTGAAAGCGTTTTCCACGCATCTCTCACCAAAAGGGTTCTTCCCTCACCACGCAAACCCTTTGGACCCCTAGAGTATAAAAGGGCCTGCACGACTAGAAATCGTCAGATTGTTTGGGGGCGGAATACCACCCTGCGAACAAGCTGAGCTAGTGGAATACCATTAGACTCAGCACCCCGCTTAGTGGAATACCATTAGGTGCATCACCCGAGTCGGAGTACCGCTCGGCAACGCTGCAAGTCGGGCTAGTGGAATACCACTTAGTCCCGGCGCTCTCTCACGCCTAGTGGAATACCATTAGGCGCAACACCCGAGTCGGAATACCGCTCGGCAACGCTGGAAGCCCGGGCTAGTGGAATACCAATTAGTCCCGGCACCCCTCCTCTCTCGCCTAGTGGCACATCATTATTTCCCTCACCGCTCAACCTTTATACTCTTAATTGTCCTTGGGCTACCTGTCCCACACCGGTCCATAGCTTTCCACGCAAACTTAGCTTACGCACGTAGTCCTTTTTTTAAGCGACGCAAATCTCTGGCGTCTACGTCTGTTTAAGCCTGCTTTCTAAATAAACGATTTTTAGTTACTATAACAAAGGCGAGTCTTTACTCAAAATATACTTCCCACCCCTCCACCCCCTATTTTCCTGTCTCACCCTCTCAGACTTCGTTCTACTCCCCTCTTCTCACCACGGTCAAATCCTGAACAAGGATTGATATCAAACTGTTCAACAATAATAAATAATTTATCAAATTTAAACCGTAATTCCACATGTTAGACTAACAAAAATGGAAACAAGAATAATTCTTAATATTCTTTAGTTATTCTTCTCGTTCCATAGTTATTTAAATCAGTTCTTTTAACTGTTCAGTTCTTTCTTTTCAGAAGTTATCTTGACTTTAAGGGCATGTTCTGCCTTAATTGCGCAACGAAACCAGGCCCCATTCGCAATTTTTTTTTAGTAAACAATTACTCTTTGGTAATAGCTCGGAATTGCGAAAGTAGTATAGATGTCACCAGGAGTGCTACTTTTTATTTCGAGGATTTCCAGTTTGTCAACTTGGAAACTTTGAGCCTTTCAGTGCCGGATGAGAAAGCAACTCGAGGTACTGAGGCGTGACTTTCTTTGGGGCTCCTCGAAATAAAACGGATAAAATAAATTGAAATTTTCAGAGAACGATTTTAATTGTTTATTAAATATTTACCAAAATGGCAAACAACAATTTTCGTCTCCCGTTAAAAACTAGCTGTGAATTCGATCTCGGGTATTCCATTCAACCATATTTATAGTTAAATGGAATATAATAATATTAATATAGTTTGAATGGAACACCCGAGATCGAATTCACAGTTAGTTTTTAACGGGAGACGAAAATTGTTGTTTGCCATTTAAGTAAACATTTAATAAACAATTAAAATCGTTCTCCGAAAACTTTAATTTATTTTATAAGGAAGGAATTTATGAAGTTCCAAATGAATTCGCTTCCTCATAGAGGAAGTATTAATGATTTGCCTCAAAGTTTAAAAAATATATATATATATATATATATATATATATATACAGTGACATTTTTTTCTAATTAATCTGCAAATATGTCTTATTTTGGAATAAAAACTGGAAAATTGTTACTCGTCGAGAAAACATCAAGTTTATTGTGCCGAAAGCAGTGGCATATTCGTAAATTATGGACAACACATGACGCGTGTAATTAGCGCGGAAAATTATACGGACAGTTGTCATATAAATATAGTTGGTCGCAGCTCGTACTAGGTTACCAACGACGAACGTTGTAATCTCATATTAACCGCCTCTGACAAGGGCTGTTCTATTTAAAATAGTATCCAAAATGAATCTAAATTTTTTGTTGAAAATGCAACAATTTTGTGAAGAAACTGAACAAAAATTCATATTTTGATTCATATTTTTGATCCGTCCCTGTAAATTATGAGTTGTTTGTTTAACGCTGACATGAAAATACCATATTTAGTAATCCAGAAGTCCGGGTAAACTTCGTTTTATAATAGTTAATGCATAACTTCTCTCATTCATTAAAAGGTGATATAATTCTTATACGATTGCGACCTTGAAAAGAAAAACACTCTTTTGTCACCTTGAAATTGTGATGAGAATTGACAGCTTTATTGATTCATGGTAATTAGACAGATATGAGAATGAAAAATAACTTTTTGCAAAGGAATACTAATTAAATTTCCTATTAGGAAACAGTCTACATATTCGAAAAATTTCCTACGGCTAACCTCGACCTTTCTAATCATCAGAGATTACTGACTACTTTCATATTGTCATTCTTTGAACTTGAATAACTGTACAATAAATTTTCTCGGATTGTGTGAATTAAACAAAATCCTGATTTTGGACCTTGATTTTCAAAAATCCTGAAAAATGGGCAGTAGAAAAACTTGTCCTTTTAGTTACGCAGCTATATCTCTTTTATGATTCTACATAGTTTTCCAATGAAATTTTCATAGTCACTATTTCAGTTTTTACCTCTTTTTTTTACTGATTTATATAGAGAAACAACAAATTTAATAGTCTCCTTAATTGAAGCAGTAAAAGAGACGAATTCCTATATGTGTTTCAAAATAACCACCCTAGTTACATGTACAACATCATTTCAAAATTTCATTAAGTTGGAATCTCTAGATTAAATCTGACAAGGGTCAACTCCGGTAACTCTGTATTTGAATTTCACTTTGCCATAAAGTTAAAATTAAATACTATAATGGGGAAAGCATGAAGCAGAAATTATACGATTCTCTTTACAAGAACTCATAGGATTCACATACAGTAGGCAACAGCACATCACTCATGTATACATGTAAGGGAAACTAATATGCGCGCTTAAGGTACTATGGAGTACTTGATTGGCGATGAACTTCATGGTTAAGCTAGCTCGAACGTGAAAGCCATGAATAAAGCTGAAACGACGACACATTGTATACCTTGAAGCTCGTTAAAGTGCATTTCGCATATTTCGGTTCTTGGTTACGAGAGTGGGTTAAAAATTAGAATAGATGCGTGGGTTAAGATCATATCAGGAAGATATCTATATTAAATTAGTTGCAAATTAAGTATTTTGTGCCCCGAGCTATTCGTTCATGTCATGTGCGTGTACATATGTCATGTGCAGGTATATGAACATGCCTTGACTCTAAAATAACTTCATATCTTCGCCCGCTTTGACGCAAACGTTACATTAATTCCATCACTGAACTATAATTTATTTGATTATACACATATATCTTATGAGAGCACTACAGGGACATAGATTTTCTTCTTCAATACATTTTCAAATTTCTCTGTGAATCCTTTTTCTGTACTTTAAACATCATAGCAAATTTCTAATTGCTTATATATCTAATTAATTATGTATACATATAATTGTACTTTGAATCATGTAAGAGAAGAAACTATTTATAACTTTAGGAATTTGATGGATATCTGTTTATGTCCCAAAGATCCGAAAATTGAAATAAATAGATAATACTATTTAACTGCTAAGAGTCTAAAAATATACTGCACAACTAGTACGCAATAAGCCGATGCACTTCTGGCCTCGAAAGTCCTTGGAAATGCATTAAAGACGTTTTCTATGTCTTCCGGGATGTGAACATGATGTACCACATTTACATTAACTTTGTTCGGAGTGAAAACAGTCGTAGCGCGATTTAAGTTCTTCAGAATAAAGATCTTTCCGGTGTAATTTTACGTAACCGGTATTATTCAATTACGTCCAAGGTTTTGCATTATACTCATCATAAAAAGGCATGTAAAGAAAAAATGTATCTAATTCAATGAGAGCTTTTTGTTAGCCTCGAATTCACTGAAATGAATTGCTCCTATTTTATTACAATATTTGACCGCAATCTAATTTCTTGACTCGTTTTTTCTTCGTGTCTGCTTCGTGTTATTCTTTGATTGATGCGATTTATTACTTCGATTTTTATGAAAACTGTTTAGTTTCTTCGGACATGTGAAAAACGGAGAGATAATTGAATATTATGTAATGTCTAAAACCGGTAGGAACTAAATGGAATTTCAATTTTAAAGTTCGATTCATAAATTGTTATGCAATATTCATCATTACTGTCGTTTTGACGAGTTTTTTTCCAGTTTATGATACATCAGAGGAACCCATAAACTACAGTAATCGGCTATATATATATTAGCTATTATACAGGACGCTATAACCATTATCCTTATTTGATTACATAATCACAAATTTTCCTTTATACATTTACAAATGTTTTCGTGTTTTTAAAATCTACTAAATCTCTTGAAATCATCTGAATTATTCATTCAAAGGTATATTCTTTATAACGCTTTTAAAAAGTTTTTAATCTCATCATAAAATTTTAAAATTGGAGAAAGATACATAATTTCTGATTTTATTTCGAATCCAATGTAAATGAAATAAATCGATGCACACAGCAAGAAAGGATTATACTGCATAGTAATAACTGGTATTATATTTAAAATTTGAATGCGAAAATGGGAAACTGTTGGTAAATTATTTCTCGAATTTTCTCGAAAAGTAGCTCGATTATTTTCTTTATGGCCCCTATAACTCGTTTGCTAGAAGCAAAAGGATCGATTCTGCGTAATTTTGGGTGATTCTAGGTCGAGTTTTTGTCGATACGACCTTGTTGCCCTGTACTTTACGAATTTTCAGTTCTTTTCTATTCCATCCATAAAAAGGATCGAGTGAAAAGTTGTAGAAGAGTAAAAGGTGCAACGATAACTCCAACTCTTGATATGCTTTTTTATTTTACTTCTATTTTCTGGCGAGGAGAGAAACTTTAATGCACTGCATTGGCGAGAAATCCCATTAGCCGTTTAAAACCGTTCGGTAATATTCTCTGAGAGTACTTGGCTGGATGAAGATACATCGATGCTGAAAGATTTATTGCTGTCGTGTTATCTGAAAACTTAGATCATTAATTTTCATCCCTATTGACTTCGTTCTTGTCGAACTCTTAATTCGAAAATCGAGAAATATATACGATCACAGAGGTTTAAATTGAAGAAAATTAAGACGATTTTGTGTTATTCAAACGACAAACTTTATTACATTTCACTAATGATTAATATGTATAATTAACATAATAATATATTAATATAATATTAAATGCAGTATGTAATTTATCAAACATTGAATAATTGCAAAAACACTTTCAAGTTCTGAGCAGAGATTATAATCTGGACGCGAGTTGTAACTCGCAATTGCAATCATAGTTTCCGATAACGCTGCACGTTTTTGTTCTAAATTAATTTTCATTGAAGAGTCTGCTTCTCTTTAACGAAGGGTCAATGTTGTAAGTTTTTCTTTTATCTCTACAGAGATATAAGTTATTGTCGACTTCCAAGAATAATTAAAAAAAAACATGATTTATAAGACAATGACAATTGAACAGCTGGAATATAAATTTGTTTATCGGGATTAACGTTCTCGTTGGAGAAATATTATGTATTGTTGTCGATGACAAGTCGAGGACTCAAATCCTTGAACTAGAGCGATTCAATTATTGAAAAGCGAAGGCACGTCGTTCGAGAAGCGATAAATCCTCACTCAACGAACGCCAGTATCGTGTGTTGACATATGAGCTTTGAACGTATACAAGTGAGCGGTTAAGGTTTTTGCAATTCTCTCTGATTCAGAAGTCGTTTAAAGGGATTAAATGTTTCTCAAAGACGTCTCGAAAGGAGGAGATTCTGTCAAGATTTTCTGCATTCGACTTAAACAATTTGATAAGATTTCCCTCGCAGAGAAAGAATTCATTACTGGCCTTTGAATATTTACTTTTACGACATAGCAAATACTAAACTTGAGTCTTGCAAAGAAAATATTACTTCCGAGTTTATTACCTTCTATTCAAATTGACTCATTAATTGTGATTGCTGAATGAAATGTTTAATATGAAAACTTGAAACACAGTCGCTCGATATCAATTTCTGTTTGTAGTTCTCTCGTAAAGTTAAAAGAAGACTTATGTATTATTTAAAGGTCACGTGAGTTCGATGAACGTGTACATTTTTTATTTAGTGCTGGACAACTTGAATGGTTTCTGTTCTACAATTATTGTTATTTACGCCTTTCGTTGCAATATTAATGTGTAAAATACATATATTTCTGTATGTAGATTAAACACATGATTCATATTAATTTTGCTAATTACAAATGTTTTTATTGTTGCAGATAATTGAGGGTCAAGCATCTATCGCATTTTCCGTCCTCATGAATTCACGAAATTTGGAACCTTCATTTTCGTATTCAGCTGGAAGTACATTTATAACTAGGTAAATGATAATCTTTATTTAATTAATAATGATAATACCAGTAAAAAATGTTTGAGTGCTGGTTGTACAGAATAGTTAGTTTAAAAATATTTCAATACACGCTTTGCCTTCGAAACTCACAACCTTGAACTGATAATAACACCTCATATTTGCAAGGTGAATATTTTCTTGCAAACCGCATGAAAAAAAATTAACACAATATATGCGTATTATTGCATCGATTTTATAATTACAGTTGTTTTTTCCTCCCAGCTGATATTGCCCTTGATTTCATGTAAAAGAATATTCTTATTAAATTCAACCTTTAAATTTATGTTTAACCTTTAACATAGTCGCGTGACAATTTACGAGGTATGTAAGTTAATTGCGTGCGGAAGCATACTTTACCAAAAAATCTGTTCTTTTTGTACAAAGTTAGTTAAGACTGAGTGTCTTTTCAATGTTTATCAAAATTTCAGGGGAGATTATCGTTTGCGCTTTTACTGGCTCGGAACGCTACAAAATCCTACTTAAATTTATTGTCTACTCGTTATCGTTCCATTTAAAAAAGCGTCCTAAATCTGCACCGTAGTAAATGCAAAATAACTTTCATGAGTTAAAAGAAAAGGCTCTCTAGATTTGATAAAAATTAATGTCCCCAATAAACGACAGAATAAATCTTTGTTATGTATTTGACTGAAATTATTTATTCTTTAGAGGGAGAATATTACACTTGAAAACGTTTCAAATAATTTATGTTTTTAGAGAGAGTGAGAATTTCATAAATAGTTTTAAAATATTCCGTAATTCACTTTAAATAAATTTCAATAAACGACGCCTTTCGATTCCTAATAATAATAATCCTAATACAGATTTATCGATAAAATTCAGGTATTCTTACGGAAATTTCGGTATGCGTAGCCACTGAAAGCCACGGCCTTTAAATTTTGAATTTAGTTGAATTTTCTTGAGCGTTTTTTCAGGCTTCTTACAAAATGGAAAAAGGCGAGAGTTTTAGTATTGATTCGCTGAAAATACGCGCAACACTGACACGTATAGGCTATACTTAACCATTCCTGACCCTGAACTGTGACAATGAACTGCATCTAGGTCTGGTAATGATACGTTTGTGACTGAGTTGCAAGTGTGGCTAATTGCGCTGAAACCGTTGCTGACGACTTTTGGTCTTTAAATTATCCTAGAGTTCCAACACTGTCGTTTCATGTTTGTTCTTCCTGTCGCGCTTTAATTAAAGCTATATTATTCACCCTAAAGTGATCTCGCTTGAATTTTATCTCTTTCACCTAAAAATACACTCTTCGAAAATAAATGTTTTAAATTTATAAATAAGATCAACATTCTGGTAATTCTTCTCTCACTGTTTATTTGAATCACTGGTAAATATGAGCATTTAAACGATATTGACGTTGATAATTATTCAAATATATGAGTGCTCTTGATTTAATAAATTAACACCTGTTTAATTAATCAAATGTTCTTTTACAGAATTATTTTTCTCTCTATTTAAATTTTCTGCCTCTGCCTTTTAAACTATATTGAATGCGGGCTTAATTCGCAAAATGAGATCACGGGAAACTTCATAATTTTTTTTTTTCACAATTTCCTCTGTTTTTACGGTAAAAGCGTTCGAGGCGAAATCTGCTTTTCATTAAAAGCAAAAGATTGAATCATTTTATAAAATTCATGCGACCTTCATATCATTTTCGTTTATTTTATTTTAAAAATAATATTTGAAATGAAGGCAATTAATTCGAAAAAAATGTAAACGCTTGTAAACTTTTCCTTTTATAGCTGAATTTTATAGACTTTTTTTGTGCGCATCGTCTACAACATATGGAAATTAAGATAAATCCAACTTTTATATATTTAATAGCGCAGGTTTTTTTTATGAAACGTAGTTCTGCAGTTTTTGCCATTGATAGGAGATAGGTGATGTCTGGACTCGTAGAGAAAATGAGCAATGCTCAGTGGACGCATTTATGGTTAACAAAGAACATCCTGCAGCATGGTTTGAACGGTTCAATTTAGAAACGCCTACATGCCACCGTATGCCGTGGGAATAATCCGTCCAGCCACCAGCGGCAATTAAATTTCCCTCGTGTCGGTAATAGCGATTACAGATCGCATTACTGGATATGCAGCTTCGATCCTCGATCCAATCGAGCAAGATACATCAACCAATCTAAATTATTCGCATAATTTCATACCCATTTCCTATCATAGGCACTAAATTCTTCATTTTAGATATGCACCGAAATATTTGCTTATTTCTTTGCTTTTCTAGAATATTGCAAATGACTTCAAGCTTTCCCAGAATGACTTTTGCCAAGTATAAAGCTAAAGTGTTTCCTATGAATTGAATAAATTGCTATTTTAAATTAACATACTTTTAGCCTCGCTTTTAGCACACTTTTATTCTAGAGATTTTTAAAGATGAATAATGTATTAGGAATACCTGCAAATATTTTCCTTCGTCACACTTTTGAATAACGCATTATATGCCCAACGTTATAAGATTCTCGACCAATCACTTCCTGCTCAGGATTGTAAATGGAGGCCTGTGATTGGCCGAGGGTATCATATGCGTCGTGCATAATGCAGACGCACCAGTTTTTATGGCAGGATTTTTTGGGGGGCTAAAATCATATTTATTGAAGATTATAATATTTTAACATAAGATTTTTAAAATTTATCACAAGCATAAATGATAAACGGAAGCTAAATTGGAAATCATTATTTCATTCACGGTTTTCGGTAAGATGTTTGTACTATAAATCTATTTTTAAACACTTTAATACTATATTTATAAATAAATGTATATGTTTACAATTCAATGTTCGGACTTTGCCGGTATATCACTTATATACTTTTCAAAAGGTCAAAGGTGTTTTTGAAACTCGAGAAAGCTTGTCAACTTAAAGCCTTTAGACTTTAGATATTTCAAAGCGAGGGTTATTTTGGGTTCATGAAATATTGCTTCCCACATTTTCTTCTCTATATAAGATGGTCAAGAGTGTAAAATTGACGTGTATTTAAGCCTATTTTAAAAAAGAGATGTAAATATTTTGCTGCGTTAAAGGGAATTTCTATCAATAATTATTAATTGATACAAATATTTCTTCTTCTCATCTAGTTAAATAGAATTCGTCTATTTCTTTTGTTATCTTTACTTTATTTTCTTTGGCAATAAATTTGCAAAAATTGCTTGCGTGAAAAAATTATTGAAAAGTGCGACGAAAGTGCATTGCCTTTTTTTTATCATGTCGCGTGTATATGCAAGTCTCCAAGCCTCTTGGATAATATGCGGTTAGAACTTGATTTTAATTTATATTCACAATAGAGTCGGCTTCTTTACGCTCGATTTGTGTACCAGCTCTTCAGTAGTTATTCTCCAAGTGGAAAAACAGACGAACCAAAAAAAGGAAATAATTCGATACGTAAGAATTTAAAGGTGACTTTACTTTTTTTTATCCATCCAATATTAGTTTTGGATTGAAATTGTGAAAACAATCGTGACGTCGGAAGAGTGATTCACTTTCTATATTTGATGTCAATTTAGAATGAGGGGAAAAAATACATTTATTTTGTATGAGGATGAACTGAAAATGTCTAAAAGAGGAGGAGACAGTTTTTGAAACGTTGAAATGCATATTCATTTTGCATATAAACTTCATGGTAAAATTGCAAATCAGAAGATGTCTTCCACACACGAGTACTGTCTCTCATAAAGTCAAACACACCCATGAACCCACACGGAGAACAACTGAGAGAGTTCTATGTGTTTGCTTTCAAGCTTTCAACTGGTAAACCAACGAGCGCTCTGACAGAACCTCCTCGTTACGACAGAGCAAATAAACAATTACCGCAGGTTCATTACAACGAGGTTATATGCTCCTTATTTATTTAGCGAAAATTTCCTACTCTATAAATCATGGCCTGTGATTGATTGTATAAATAATTGTTCTTCCAACAAACGATTCTGTGGGCTCTTTGAATTATATCGCACTAGAACGCTTTGATAAATGAAATGTATTGTTTTGATGATGCTCTACTCGTAAATAACGACTCTCTGCATGAGCTAGAGTATCGTAGTTTTAACGAATATTCTCTCGTAACTTTTACGCAAAAATTGTGCTCTGTCATTTGCAGCTTTTATTCCTTCGTAAAAAATATTCGAGTATAAGAATACGTACTTGAATTTTCAATGTTATCAATAATAATTTTATTAATTTAGAGAGCTTCTATAATTTTGTTTGCTTTGTAAATATTTCCAGTTTTCGAAAAGCGTCAATTTTCATATAATTTTTTTTTAAGAATAAAGATAGGTGAAAAAGGGAAGCAACTCGAGTGATTCTAAATTGAATTGCATTACCTTCAGGTGAAAGGACAGCAGAATATAAGCAAAAATGAAGTCTCTCTTTATCCTCGTTTTTGCCATCTCTTTATTTTCCTTGACTTTCGCAGGAAATAGGTCCCTCTACTGCATTAAGGAGGTGGAACCCTCGACAAAAAACTGAGTTATAAGAGGCACAATTCGCCAGCTCCTGCGGAATATTTGAAAGAGAACATTTTCAGAGTCCCTTCAGTTTTTTAGGATTACGTTTTTAGTATTTGATGAATTGGTTCGATGTTATATTTGCAGATTATATTTTACAATTCAGGCTACGCTTCCGGAATTCAAAGCTTCGTTCGTATACCTATTGGGGGACTAAGAAGTTTTAGTAACGAGATTAATTCTATGTTTAAAATGATCTCCCTTTCCAATTTCATCCAACACCCTACGACTCAAGAAAAGATGATTAAGATAGCAAAAGTATTATCTCGGTCACCAAGAAGCGAGGCAAACAACTTCGTTATAAAGTTGGTTCTTCTAATTTTCAGAAGTTTGCTTTCGCCGATAAATGTGAGCATGGATCACGAAATTTCGTTTTACGTTTATAAATTATTTAGCTTTTCAAGACCAGCCAGGGAATTGTGCCAATTCGTCGAGCGGAAATTTTTAAGCTTGAAAATCTGGAAACAGAGATAGACTCCAGGTCAATCATCAAATTTTTTTTGAAACAGGGAAACAGCTCTCGTCGGATCATTTATCACTATTCAGTATAAAAAAAAACGAGTAAAAACCAAGGAAAAACCAATCACACCAAGCCCCATTTTTATTTATATAAATAAATGCCTAGAGTAAATTTTGAACCTAAATAAATACCTTCTTGAAGGGCGCATAAGCCAATTTATATTCGTATTGTGATGTAAGTCAAGAAGAAAATCTCAAAAGACTTAAGAGGATTTTTACCCTAAAATTCATACTACCTGACGTTTGTAAACACCCCCTCACGACATCTTTACTTCGCCACGTGTCCAAAGTTTTACGAAAAGTCGTACGAATCCCTTTGTTGCGAGAGGATTATCTTTTATTTCTCTCCTGACCCTTTATATGGCTTAGCTCTCAGTAGCACACGCATTTATACATTTTTTTCAAAGTTGCGATTTTATTTCCTCCCCAAATTCCATAAAAATCTTTTAATGGAATGTCATAAGTTAAAAATCTCAAGTGACATATAGCTAAATAAAATCCTATCATCATAAAAAAGAGGTAGAGATTATATCAAAAAAAGATTCTCGAAATATGAAGCCACACATTCTCTCTTCATCTATTTTTTAAATGAAAAATTCTTAATCTGTGACTGAAACAAGAAACTCAAGTCAGCAATTTTTAATTTAAGAATATAGGTCGCTTCAATAAACCCTAAGCACATGTGAAGGTATATCTTATCAAGAATCAGTTTCTTTGATATTTTCTTAGATGTATATTGTATATTGTAATATACGAACTCGACCCTTTCTTATAGTTATATTGCTGTTATGCTGGGTAGTTATCCCCTAAAGTGGGACATAATACACGCTTTGGCTATACGGAACGTAAACTTACAAGACTCTCTGTATACAATGCAGTGATGTATATATGTATGTATAGATGTAATTTGATACTGTTTGATTTCATCAGTAAATGTAGTAGCATCAAGGTTTCAATTATGGATCATTACCATGAATGTCATGGATTCAGTAGCGCAAATCAATAAAAAGTAGATTGACACGAAATTTTATGCGCGGTAATAACTTTAAGGCCCTTAATTAAACCTCGCGATCGTGATCTGGCTTCTCAAATTATACAGCCTAGAAAAACGAGCTATTTTTATGTTTGCCACGTGTCAGCTCGGCTTTAAAGACATGATTATCGATTAGCATTTATTAAGTGGATGACACTGACGTAATATAAAGTTATACTAAAATAATTCTGGCTGAGTTATTCTTAACTGAAAAATGTGCGGGAATTCCTATACACTGGGGAGTTTTAAATTTAATTTCTTGAGTGCTTTTCAATTTTTAGTTTTATTTCGTCTTTTTATTTTATTATATCGCATCGTGAAAATAATTTCAAATTTAATGTAATGGTTCCAATATATTTTTCTGTTTAAAAAATAGTAGCGTAATAGCCCACCTGCGGAGAATGAAAATATTTTATTTTTGTTTATAATAAACAAATATAATCTTTCTTGAATGACTGAGGTGGAATTATAAATGGATTGGACTCGCAGTTGAAGAATTCTCCGAACTGTTTGCAATAACAAAACAGCAATACGGTTTTGCCGACACTAAACGATGACTTGTTAAGATTTTCATTGGCATTGACCGAAAGGGCCTTCCATTACGTGCAAGTGCGCATAGAATTCTATTTTTGCATTTTAAATGTAAGTCTTCCTATTTTCCTCATTTTAAACACATTCACAAGACAGAAGTAAAAATAAATAACGTGGGATAGGTACTATAGATGATAAATTGCATAGGTGCTTCAATTCTTATTTTTCACTTATTGGAAAACAGGTTATGAACAACAACGATTATTTAATTAACAAAAGAATCAATTTATTCAAGACACTCGGAAGGCAGGTCTTTACTCTTTGAGATGCGATTTTAGACTAAAGAACGAACGTGTGACAAATATCACATTCATACACCATACACATTCCAATCATGGTTATAGTTTACATTATAGAGATTACGCATAGCCCTTGAAGCTTGGTCCTAAACTTCTTAGAATAGTAGACCACACACAACTTATAAAATATCGTTTCAATACTTAGAATTGTAGATTATATTTTTGCTCTATATACATATTTACAATTGTTGAAATAATCCAACATCACTCGTTTCAAAACTCAACTTCTGAATGTGTATTTAGATGTTATAAAATTGATTTAAGGAAACCTGACGGATAAAATTAAGACTTTGTGACTCAACCTCCTTTTCGATTCAGATTCCTCTATTCTCGAGATCAAAGAGGAGAAATTCTTCAAAAATTCTTGTCGATCAATTTTTGTTTAAAAATTTCATTGTAGGTAGAAAAAAAATTGTTTCTTGCGGCTTATTTTCTCACCGCTCGCTTACAGACGGATTTTGTAAAGCTTTTGCTGAAGTTATTCTAGATGGGATCCCGATTATGCAAATCAATGACTAGCGCGCCTGACCTGGACAGGGTCAACAAATCCTCACAGATCATCTCTCTTATAATAGTCAATCCGAAGGTAGTATAGTTGTAATACATTAACTTGACAAAATATCTTTTATTGAAAATTGGTTTCATCTGAAATTGCTTATTTTACTTAAAAAGGAACTGCCGAATATTATCTTAGGATTGGTTCACATGAAGCTTTAGTACTCTTTAAAACTAATGTTTATTCTGTCTATTTTATCTTGTCTGTATGTCTTAAATATTTGCATTTGCCTGAAAAAGTGGACAAATGTCCGAAAGTCATTTTCTATCATATGCCTCACTTAATTAGACAGTTGCTCTTTGAAGTTCTCAATTCTTAACAGAGAAGCAATTAACACCCTTCCTTTTTCTTGGCATCAAAAGTCAAAATGTTCTGGAACCGTATTTCTCAGGAAGTAATTAACGAAAAGCAATTAGCGTGTCGTTGAATGCACGCTCACCGAGGAAGTAATTACGGCAGTTTGTGTGGCTCTGGATTAATTTCTGTCGCAATGTGAACCGCGAATAGTAGTCGATTTAGATTTTCATGAGCCAATAAGAACAAGCTTAACCACTTGCGAGGCAAAGTTCATAATAATAATATAGAAGTTAGTGGATGCATCGTTTGTTGAAGTGTTGAACGAGATAGTTGGGGAGAGGTTTTTCATGAATTATGGAAAACGTAAAAGGATTCAAAAATGAGGAATAAAGATTCAATGCGAGCGACCGCTCTGTTCTGGTTGTTTAAAATTGACTATTAAATGTCCCCATTGACTCTTAGTCCAAAGGGTCTTTTCATGTTTATTAAAATTCGTCACGAATATTTTCTCTTCACCAACGTCGAAGGCGATCACTATCGTTCCTGAAGAATGGTGCTGATTTATGTATTCCAATTACTGTCACAGAATCTTCTCTGAAAGATGAACAGCTTCGCTTGCTTACTTACTTCGCTTACAAATCTCGGCTTTTATTCGCATATTATATTTGAAAAGAAACAAATGTTTCATGCCCAAATGGACATATTTGCATTTTTAAGGAATCGTCACAAGCGTTTTGCTAAATTTAGCCATTTTTTCTAAAGGATATATGATACCATGAGAATAATAGACAGCATGTAATCAACATGTGTGACAAGTGACATCTTTCATCATTTTTCAACCTAGAGGGTTAGTTTTTGGCAACTGAAGGGAAGAGTAATCATTTTTTACCTAAGCTGGTAATAAATTGAAGATAATAAATGTGCCTCATAAAAAATTCACTGTTCAATCATTTCTCTTCACTGCACATTGTTTTCTCTATTTTATATGTCGAAACAGGTCGAAAAAAAAGACGCGAATTTTGATAAGAAGTAAATTAAATATACGTGTTCAAAAATTCATTAAGAAAGTCTGGAATCTTGTGCTAGTCGGCAATGCGGGAAATTCTCATTAGAAAAGATATGTGGCATTGACATTGATCTTGAATACTTCAAGTTGATGTGACCTTGGCCACTTGAGTGTGGCAGGAGAATAAATTCGCCTCACATACTCACATTCGCGCAATTGCGTGCGATTCGCATAGTCGCTCCATTCCCTACGTGACTGGATTTCTCGATGCTTCGAATTTTCGATCCAACTTATGTTTACCCATGAAAAATCACCCATCCCCCTTGATTCTTCTTTCTTTCGCCCTTCCTATTCGTTCGGAGACCTTCAGCAGATTCCTCAATTGCTCGAAATTCCAGAGAAATTTTATTATCGCTATACCGAGGTCGACACGAAGGTTCCTTCGGTAAAGCGAAACCCTCCCAAGGTCATTAACAAGGATCATCCTGTAGAGTTGAGAAAAATAAAACTATGAAGGGTAGCGGTTCAGAATAATAAATAGTGAAACCATATATTGATAAATGGAAGCTTAAAAATGATTACATCGTAGAAGCTGATTTGAAAATATGCTTTGATGATATATTTTTCATTAAATTTTTTTCTTTTATTAGAGAAAAAATAATAAAACATATATCTCTACTGTGGAACTTTTACTATTATAATTTTAATGTTTACTGTTTGGTTACAGTATTTCATGTGACACAATTTTTCATTTTTCAACCTTTCCTTCAAGTGACACAGCCAAGTTTTCTTTGAATTATAAAACTCGTATAGTCACACTCACTTTCTCGAATATCCAACTGCATTATTCAACGCTGCAGACACACAAATTCAACACCATTACATTTTCACTGCCTCACCGCTCTTTGTCTGACTAAAAGCAGTATTTACTACTGCGCCCAACCCTATAAAATCTCCTATCTTTCTATCAGCTTCTATTTACCTTACATTTATGTATTTCTATTCCTTAAGTCATCTGAAAAACAGTGCGAGATTATCATATGTACTATAAAAAAATACTTGATATTCAATTCAGAAAGAATGGAAATAAGCTGGGCTTAAATTAAATGAAATTCTTTCAAAGTTCCAAGCACCCCAATAAATTGTTTCATCGAATTTCAGTAAATGGCATTCACCCTATTTGTATTTTCTCTGACCCTGACTCTTAATTCGTTGTCTGACCTTAAACCTTGTCCCTCCGGTTCTACTCTCAAGATCACCTTTTCTTCCCTATTTCCCCACTTTCTAACACTAGCCAATTTTCCATCCTATGAGTAGGGGCGCATCCCTATGATAAGTGACCCAGTATCCCGAAAACTTATCGGACATGAATTACAAGTGCCTCTCGGAAAAATTGCCATGATGATACTTTTATGAGCATTCTTCAAGGTCATGCCCTCAATTAAAAGAGTCGCAAGGAGAAATACATACACTGATTTCGCAAGGGTGGTGAAAAAGCGATATAATAAACTGCATTGAGGTCTTTTCGACAAAAAGTATCATAATGGGGTCATTGAGAAAATATTCATATGATGATGATGATGATGATGATGATGATGATGATGATGATGATGGTATCATTCGTTCTGATGCTTTGATCTCGTTTGAAGTCCGAAGTCATTTTTACATGTTTTGTATAATTTCTGGAAATTCCCTCCTTCTCATCATATAAGGATCACAACCTCTTCTAAAAGCATTACAAAAAATATATGAAAAAATTGTCTCTAAAACGAATGGATTCAAACCCAACTCTATTTTCTGTTTCAGATGATTATCTCTCTCAAGAATCTCTCAACCTCAAGAAACGCTCAGTACACATCTTCTTCCCGAATATGAAATCCTTCATAGGTGTTCGACAGATGATCAGTAGTTCGTCTGTAACTTAACTTCCAAATCCAAAGTAGACCTTGCATACCTCAAGATCGTAGGATGTCAACCAGTTCATTGCCTCCGGATGTCTCTTCAATCAGCATGGCTCTGCCAGAGAAATTCACAACCTTGGACCCCGGACAGAACATCACCAACGGCACATTCGATGATGAGGAAGTAGAGTTGCCAATCGCCATCTTGAAAGGCTGCATTCTTGGTTCGATCATCCTATCTGCAGTCTTTGGAAATCTTCTCGTGATGGTTTCTGTGATGAGACATCGTAAGCTGCGCATAATTACAAACTATTTCGTCGTCTCATTGGCTCTGGCTGACATGCTTGTGGCCATGTTTGCGATGACCTTCAACGCTAGTGTACAAGTGACCGGTCAGTGGTTGTTCGGGTACTTTATGTGTGATGTATGGAACTCTCTAGATGTATATTTTAGTACCAGTTCGATCCTTCATCTGATGTGTATTTCAGTGGACCGTTATTATGCAATAGTGAAGCCCCTAAAGTACCCTATCAACATGACTAAAAAAGTAGTGGCTTACATGTTGTTGGCCTGTTGGCTTTCTCCAGCAATCATATCGTTTGTGCCAATCTTCAACGAGTGGTATACCACACCGCAAAATAGCAAATTCCGTCATGAGCATCCTGATAAGTGTGAATTTAAAGTTAATAAGGGATACGCAATTCTCTCATCAAGCATATCCTTCTGGATTCCCTGCACGATCATGTGTCTGACCTATCTGTCAATATTTAGGGAAGCCAATGCTCAGGAGAAGCAAATGCATAGCAGAATGGGAAACGCGATGTTGCTTAGTCATCGGCCGAGCAAAGACTTGAATAATATTAATGGGGAGCTGAATAGTGGGGGATCGTCGAAAACTTTAACGCTCAACGAAATCAGCACAGATCATCTGCATACGCCAACGAAGGATAAGAATATTATGAAGATGAAGAGGGAGCACAAAGCTGCAAGAACCCTGGGTATTATTATGGGGACATTTATACTTTGTTGGCTGCCATTTTTCTTGTGGTATGTAAGCACAAGTTTGTGTGGTGACGCTTGCGAAACTCCTAACGTTGTCATTGCGTTACTTTTCTGGATCGGGTACACAAACTCTGCACTCAATCCGCTGATATATGCGTACTTTAATCGGGACTTCCGGGAGGCGTTCCGGAATACACTGCAGTGCGCTTTTTGTTCACTATGCAGAAACGAACCCTCCGATTTAGAGGCCCTTGACTTCCGGCGGCCGTCGCTAAGGTACGATTTGATCTGACACGATCTTCTAGGTATGCATGAATTCGGTTCTTTTATGTTTAGGAACATTCTGCTGCTCGAGTTGAAAAATAATTTCGAAATTTGCTGTAGATATTCTTTTTCACTTGGAAAAGATTGTCAAAATTGACTCGTGCACAAACTCTAGAATAAATAATTGTATCTCTTTAGTTTATCTTGTTAGCCGCTTTAGAAAAAGCACAGCAACAAACTCTTTTTTACTCCTCACATTGCATAACTGTCTGATTTTTGAACTGTGAGGCCTATTATATAATAAACCTTGTAGACCTAGTAATATTTTATTTCATTTCTCGTAGGAAGCAATCCTTCACTTATTTTCATGGAAAAGATCTCATTTTTGTATCTTAACCAGAAAAAAGTATTAAAATATTTTGTTTATTAGTTTTTTTGACAATTTGCAGGTTCGACGACCGAACGAAGAGCGTATATTCCGAGACATATATTAAGAACATCGACAGACGAAGATCGAGTGAATATGGGAGCAGCCTTTGAGACGAAACCAAATTTAGATTTTAAGGAATCCAAAACCCCTCGTTATCCTAATCCAAAAATCTACTCCTGAAAATCGTGAAACGAAAATTCCCGATTCACTAGTATTGCCAAAATAAATATTCGCGATGTTTGCGCATTAGCTTATAATCGTATATTGCCAAAGTAGCTTTATAGCCAACGACGCGTTTCGTGAGAAAATAACAGTAGGGTTTTGCTCTCTGTTGATCGAAACAATGTGATGGGCTCGAATTAAAAGGACATTTTTCCATACAGCCCTGAGTAAAATGGCGCCCTGTTTCGACACAATTACTCGTAATGCTCAATGGTTCTAACTTTATTTTTCATTTTTCGAAATTCATTATATCGTCCATTCTATAAAATACTTTATGTTTTTTACCCTAAATTAAACCCATTTTTATTGTATCATTTTTATCAAATATATTATTTTGACCAGTCATTTATTCGAGATTAAGTGAAAACGATGCCTGGGGCCTAAGATAATGTTTTCGAAAATGCACATTGCATTTTTACTAGTGATCAAAATTCCTTCTGGAAATTTGTAATTTGTAATTTGTATTTGTATTGAATATGTTTTGCGCATCCTTCAATCGAATATTATTTAATCTCTCTTTTTTACGACTAGTTTCTTTTTTAAATTTTAAATGTGAACAAATAGAAAATAGTAATCGCGTATAATCATGTGTGATGAAATGCTCAACGGTGATGTCGTGGTTGAGAGGAAGAATTGAAAACAGTGAACGTTATCGAAATGAAATTCTATCACGCCTCTTGTATGTATCTATAATATTATAAGAAATACGAGAATGAATCCTTGAAGTAGATATTTTCCCATGAAACTTTCTTTTTTCTTGATATTATGAAAGGAAAATACTCGACGGTGTGAGAAGTAAAATGAAAAAAAATTTAATTTCACGCCAGGAATTTCAAACTGGAAAAAGAAAGGAAAAAGTTTTATAGGATCTGTGAATTTTTTATAGTCCGCCTATAAACAGGAGAATGAGAGTAACGCGAGATAAATTTGACTGGAATTAATCCCTCTACCCAATATCCAATAAACACGATTCATAATTATTATTGGATGCATAAAAATTATTGTTTCATGCAGAAAATTGTTTTATTAGTTACACTGTTTAGAGTTTAAATTTTGTTGAAAATTATTACTGAATATTGTTACAAAAAGATTTTAGATGTTGGTTAAATGTTGAATATATAAAATAAAGAGTTTTCTGAGAATTTTTTGTCAATGCACAAAATTACTAGTAATTAATTAAAGTGAGAATTGTGTGTGTGGTTTGTGTGTGTGTGTGTGTGTGTGTGTGTAATGACACGAGTTCCCTTCCAATATACTTCTCCAGGCCTTTTCGAAATTTCAACCCCATGTGTAGAAATTAATTGTTAGTGAGTCTTATACAAATGGTACTGAAAATCTTTACATGAATGTCTATTTGTTAATGGACATTTATTAACTGAACGCCGGATCTCTTCCCACGACTTTGAACGAGGGAGTCAATTCCAATTCCGTTGCTGATTGGATTCGATGCTAATCATATATAGAAAGAAGAAGAAAGAGGGGAAAAAATATAAAAGAGAGGAAATTTAGAAAGAAAGCACAGAAAACGATAGCAAATAGGCTCCCTTTTTTCTTTCGCGTTAATTTTAGTTTCACTGTTGTGAATACGTACCCGCGTCGAACTATCGCGATTTAATTATTTAGATAATCCCTAGGAATAGCAAGAAGTTGTACATAAATATAAATAAATGAAAAATATATATTGATAATATATTTTTACGTATTTCTTTTGTACATAACTATTGTATTATTATATTGTTATATATCGAGCTTGAGCGAATTTTTCGATTTGTAATTTTGTACGAGTATCTTTTTGGTTGGAGAGGAGATCCGTCGTAAAAGTCGTAAAGCGATGAACTTGTAAATAGATTGTAAATATAATGTCGACCCAGTCCATTTAGCAGCGCATAATCTGGACCACGTCATAATTAGCCTGCGTATTAACAATCAAAATGAGTTTATATCGGATTCGAATGCGTACATGTTTCCGAGTATCAAAAAAGCTGAGAGAGGCCATTTCTCGTAATTCCTGGCAACATAGCAGCTTCTTTCTTGCATCAGTAGCACTCGAAAAGACTTGGAAAACTCGAAAATGCTCGACATTTGAAAGACGATTATGTCATGAAATGTGGGTTTATAAATGTATCATTTGATTCATGGAGAATCTATACGTTTTTTTATGTTTGTCCATTTGTTAAGAGGATGCTGAGATGTTGCTAATGGATGTAAACGTATAGTTAAGCAGAATGTTCACGAAAAGAGAAATAACAAAAGTTTGTAACACGTCATTGATTGTTTATGTAATTTCTCATAAGGATCCCCGAATATTATACGCACGTATGAATAAGATATGTAGCCAAGCGGGCTTTCGTAATTAAACTCAAAAAAAAGGAAATCTGCGAACAGAATTCATTTCTTCTAGTCATGTACAACCAATGTAATGGAAATACTCACGGCATTTGGACAAGAAAAGAAAATCGTGAATTAAATAAAGCGCCGTCGTCGATCATTTGATTACTCTCATTTTAATTCCAATCTTGTCATAATCCCCTTTTTTATCAAGTGAAAATTTTATATTCATATTTCTTACCAAAATAAAACATTTTGATTATTAGTATTCAATTTATTTCCTTTGGAATTCTTCTGTTACTTTATTGTACTCCATTTCGTGTGTTAAACTTTGTAAATTGAACATTGAAACTTATTCTTTTTCAAAACATTTCCATTAGATGAAAAATCCGGCTACACAAGAAGAAACAAATAATCCAGGTAAAGTATTATATATAAACCCTTTTTATTCACCTCATCAATCTTATCGCAGCTCCATTGTGAAAAACTTGATCTACTAAATTTTTCAATTTCACTTAATACCTATTCTATCACATTATGTCTTTTATTATTTAAAATTGTGAGAGAAAATCAATTATTCAACTTTCTTCACTTCTTTGAATTCGATAATCATTTATTCTTCCAAAACTCTCTCAATTTTCAATTATTCAAATTTAGAGGGAAGCTTTTCGATATTGAAGAGTGTATTGGAAAAATAATTGGAAAAATAATAAATAACTTGAATAAATATGTTCGAACTTCTCCCAAGTCTTTTCAAAATCGAATTCGTATGTCAGATAGAGGCAGTGTGCATCTGACATTTCTGGGTCATAAAAGACTAGTGCCAGCAGGAAGTTCTTTTTTTTCCTGGCTCTTGACTTTTCATAATTAGACGTTTACAACGAATTTCTGATGATTAACCTGCTGAAATATTGCTTCTATTCAATTGATGAAATTTTATAAAAATTATATTATGATCTATCCCAAAATTTCATAATCTTTTCCTAAAATTTAGTCATTCGTCTAGTAAAAACTCTCAATATGACTTTTTGTCCTTAAACTGTAAAGCTAGTACTTTTTCGATTTTAATATAACTAGATTTTCTTTCATCTATTATAATTTTTTAATTCTTTGCAAAAATCATAAAATCCATTAAGCTCTAGAAATAGATAATAGGTAAGTAACAAGCTACTTCAAAAGGCTAGCTCATTATATAGAGAAAAAAAAATACTAGAGCTTTTTTTTTCTAGTTGAAAGGAAAATTTGTAGGTCAGTATATTTTTTTAGTATTAAATAAAATATGTACGTCATTTTATATGTAAGAGCATATTCAGGGGTTGAATATATGAATTTAAATTAAAGTAAATATCATGTCACAATTTTCGGTGATAAGCGCTTTTTTTTTACATCGAGAAAATTTATCACGCAATATTCGAGTTTAAAACTTTTTTCACCAGCAGCAGAATATTAAAGTTTGGTAAGGATGAGCACAATTTAAAGTATGTGCTGGGGAGATAATAAACAAGCGCTGTGTACTTATCTTCTTTGATGAAGAACACAACGGCAGCACTTTTCACGATTGTTCTGTCGAAACAGTGATTTTCTATCTCTGCTGAAGGAGTGTCGTACGTTTTTTCTTATTCTTACATTTGTAACTCACCTGTTCGCTGGCAGAATCGTTATTTTCTGGGACACGAAATACTTTCCGTGCAATGCAGGTTTCTCCGGTCTCTCCTCTTTTCGTTCAATCGATCGACTCTGTATCTTTCCGCACCGCGTATTCTTTTCGAATCGTCGGTGTTCGTGTCCGTGCAAGTTTCAAAGTTTGTATTCACATTTTTTATTTTCAAGAAATCTAGTTCTGTTTGCGCATTGCAGCAACAATAATACATGAACAACCGGGAGTCACTTATCACTATCGGTTCAATCTGGAACGCTCGATAGAAGAATATAAATCGAAGCCTTAAAACTCGACTACCTACATCACAACTTCATATTGAACTATCAGTAGAAATATATACGAGTCAATCAATCAAGTATCATGTACAAATCCAAGAGTTACTTTTATATTATTTTCTTAAAAAATAGATTGAAAAAAAAAGAAGTTGAAGAACCATTCTATAAGAAGGTGATATCTATTGATAAATTCAGGCTAGAAGAATTCACCAATAACAATATAAGTCTCCTGAGGGCCGTTTCGGAGACTCATGTAATATCGGCGAGAGATTTTTATCTAGGACCTGGATATGTATATCTATTCCATTCGCCTGGGTAGAAATACATCGACTTCCATTCTCCATCTTCTCCATTCTTGCTTCTTTCTCTTAAACCCTGTATTTTTTCCCAGTCTTCTATCATATCAATTTATACCCCTCCACTATTCTCGCGAATAAAATTTACGCTAGAATGGAGCGCAGAGCCCAGTAGAGAGTTGACAAAATTAGAATTGATTTCGCGAGAGAATAAAAAACAATGAAAATATAAAACATGATCTAAATACAGAAATGATCTAGATACAAAAAAAACTGGTGAAGATATATAAGAAAATGGTTAAGAATAATGTATTTGGCAAGAATGCAAGAACTTGACACGAATAAAGCAATCGTTCAGCTGCTTTATGATAAGGGGCCTATTCATCAGAATTCCAGTCCCAAGGATTCCCAGGACACTAAATCAAGACAGTTGAAATTGTGAGTAAGCAGCCTGGCAAAAAGAGACTAAAAGAAATGAGAGGAGACAGATTCAATTTATTTATGTAACGCCCTAACGCCTTTAGCGAGTACTTTATTGGAACTATCTTTCTCTCCGTTTCACGATAACTACATGTCTCCACTGAAAAATCTTGTCTCATTCCGCTGACAAATGAATGTCATTTTCGAACAGCTGTAACATCAAGTTTCTCTGATTTCATTATTAAATTGTAGTCTATTTGAATATTATAAATATTATTTTCACAATATCAGCGGTAACAACGCAAAGGAAAATGAAGTTTAAAAGATTTCAGTAGTAACGGTTATTCTTAGCCAGACAATGACGAGCAAACCGATATTTTCAGTTCAGAAGTGAGTGACAAACATACTGCGCCAAAAAATCTTGAAAAAAAGGACTTTGCAGGCTATTTAAGATTATTATATATAATTAAATATTTTTAGAAAGATTTGCAAAGGTAAATTAATTTTTAAACTGTAACAAATTCCCAACAATGGTAGAAAAGATGTTTTTCTCAGTATATTCAACATTTTTCAGTTTTAAGACACTTTTTCTTCAAATATACGATGGATAAATATTCATGCAAAATTTCAACCCACTACCACAAATGCCTTAGATTTTAGGAGCGGAAAACGACGGAGGGACATTCGACCGAACGTAAAAGGTTGGGTGTCTGCCCGGGGTTACGAAACCCTAAAATGGTCCTCTTCCATAATAAATTATACGGTTTTTTTTATTGGTTGTTTATTCACAGTTGGATCAACTGATATAGCAATTTTTTATTGTAACTATAGTTTACCGTAAAATAATCATTAAATATCATTGTTCAACTCTCTTAGCAATACAAGAAAGTATTCCATTTTTTTATTATCAAAGAACGATTATTTAAAAAATTCTGTTCTTTAAAATAAATATGGGTTGGTAGATAACTTTTAATAGTTTATCACTCATTGGTACTTATCTAGGATATTCTATTGCAATGTATCTGGGTAAAACAGAGTGATTACCAACAATTGATAGGGTATTCAAATCGAGGTAACTTTCATTTTAAAAACTACATTTTTTTAAAACGATTGTTTCTAATTAAAATTTTAAGATATTTCATTTTTAAATGTTTATTAAATTTAACAATCGATTATTAAAAACAGGTTTTCTTTCTCAGCTCTAGTGAAGATCTTGGAATCAAAAATGTAGGTAATTTTTAATGTAGATTCTACTTTAGGTAAATATCATCTTTTAAAATATTCTGGAGTGTATGAACCGCAGCATGAAAGCCTTTTTAATTTAAAAGAACAAAAATCTGTGAAAAAATACGAAATGTAAGAATCCTGTGAGAGATAAGTAGGATTTTCGTATCCTTGAATTCGAGCTTTCGGGCAGAAGTTTCCGGAAAATGTCGCCAGAGAGCGAGATTTCCTTATTGTTAGCGGCTGTTGTTAGCAATTGCTAGTCAAGCTCTTTGTTTATTGATTGAAAATGATTTTCTTGAATTCAGACAGAGATGGCGCCATTATAATCGCTTTTCCACGCTGAAGCTCGATTTGGCGCGAAGCGATCTAAATTTAAATTAACAAGGAAATATTCTGTTATCCGTCTTAATTTTTACATTTTTCCAGAAGAATTAACATTTATTTCCAGGATAAGTGATAAGTAAAGTTAGGATATAAAAATGAAAAAAATATTTGATATTTACTCCTGAACAAATCGAAAAAGTTGAAACGTGTAAAATATGCAAAATGCTTTCTTGCCTCGAGAAGATAAAATATTATTTCCAATTCGAAAAAGAAAGTCTTATGAAAACACCATCACTACTGAATATCTCCTTCCAAGGCCGCTTATGCGCTTTAAAAATCACAGATTTTCTTTCTTCAACTAACATTTTTCTTAGAAAATCCAGACTTGCTCGGAACATCTTTTTATCTTCAAAATCATATGAAGAGGCGAAAATGACAACTGTAAGGACCAAAAGTGACACTTTACAGGATAAAGAAGAGCTTACTGAGAGTAATTTCACATTCAGTATTTATTAATTATGTATACTTTTTGTTTTAGGAAAAAGAGTAGAATCTGCATATTTAACAATGTTGACACAAGTCGAGAAACGCTGTTGACCCTGACACAGGGTGATTAACACAGTAGTACTTACAATTAATTATGGACGACGCGAACGTTGTTGATTACAATGTCAATGTTAAAATTACAATGTCAAATAGTTGATAAAATGATAAAAAAAAAACTATGTGCAGATGAAAATGAGTGTGTGTGAAGCAGCTTCGTGCCGTCAAGTTTTCAGTGGGATTCAAGGTCAACCCTCGCGAGGCATGCCGCGTGGTATGTCGCGGCATCGATTACACATGACCCTTATTCCGTTGTAACCATTTCAGTGAGGCTAATCGGTCACCCCCTTGAAAATCCTATATTTGATCCTATATATATCCTACACGACCTTCTCAATGTTTAGCTTACTACTTCTGATGTTTGCCGACGTTTTGACTATATGTATACTTTTTTCGGCCCATTTACGTTCTCCATGTGTGGACTTCAGTCACATGCCGATTGGTACAATAGAACTACAAAAACTATAATTTATTCATTTAATTAATTCTTTCTTCTTAAATTCCTACAGCATTCGTGTTCTCTGGAGAAAACAACTTGTTTAATTTAGAGTTGCTTTCATAAGCGCAGCAAAATATATAACATAGCAACACGTTAGAGAATTTTGCACCCTCGTCTTTACATACCTTTCTTCTCAGCAAACAATATGTGGGTGATATGGTTATACTGGTTACATATACTATAAAAAAAATATATCCTCGGCTATATCCTCTTATGTAAGGCTGCAATATCTGTTGCGTAAACGAGATTAATGCCTTTATGTCTCTGCCTACTGACGTTAATCAGATTTAACGAGAACTTTGCCTTTTATAAGCCCTTTTTGTATTAATTGTCAAAGTTGCGGTCCTAAAAGAGAAAAGGTATAAAAAAATATCTAGATGGCTTTAGAACCTACACAAAAACCTATAGGAAATCTACAGATTTATTCTGCTGGCATACAAACTTCAAAGATTAATTTTTCTACGTGTTCCTACCCCTAAAATTTGCATTAGAAAATATTGATATCATGTAATGAAGAATATGTTTTTAAAACGCAATTTTTTTCCGTTATGGTTAAATCTCCTGCAATATATCTAGTTCCCCTTGTTTTAACAGTTTCAAGAAGACACTTACAAGGAAAAGCAAAAGGGCGAATGGAAAACGTCGGGTGATCCTTGACAGCTGTGAAACAATAAATTATTTTACTTTTTCCGTGGATAAGAAGCTATCCAGTGTTTCTCTTGTTTCACAAGTAAAATGTTAAATGGCAGCATTAAGATACTTTGCCAGCTCAAATTAAATTTCACACTTTTTTTTTAAATCAACAGTTGGTGCTGATGTTCATTGAGGATCTGGTAATTATCAAGGTCATATCTGCAGGGAATACCCGAGGAGCAATTAAGATAAAACTGAAATAAGAGTCTATTTGGAGGCGAAAGTGCTATCCGAAAAATATTCGCGCGAATAAAATTACGCTTGATTTATCTTGGTTCTCGACTGATTCAATTACTGTGATAATTGCAACGAGAACCAGAGAAGGTTTGGTGGAAACGGACCTATCGCTACTATTCCTTCTCCACCTTATCCACTTCTCCCCCCTCAATCCTTCCACCCCCTCTACCCCCTACACCGCCAAAAACACCCTTAGTACTATCGCTTCCCTTTTCTCTCTTTCTCTTACTCTTCGTCTTCATCCCTTGTTTTTGGCGAACGTGGCGCCAGTCCTGGAAAGAGCTGGAAGCTCTCTATCAGAACAGTCAGGGTAGTCAGTCTGATCGGCGGCACTGGCTTAAGTACACCACCCCCGTATCATATGTACTCTTGAAAATATACAAACGTCGGTGCGTGAATCATGAATGAGAAAGTGCTCGTAGACCCGCGATATAGTAAGCACTTATCAAAACAGGGACAAAAATCGTGCGTGTTACAAAAAAAAAATAATTTCTTAATGAAACATTCTCCCAGTCACTTGAAAGAAATATTGTTTAAATTTTTAATTGGAGTTACAAATTAAGGAATTTTTTCATCTGCATTCGGTGATTCTGAAAAGAGAGCGTGGTCTGTGAGTTTTACGTTGAAAAGCATGTCACGTGCTCTTTCTTCTTTTGGAACTAATTCTTCCGTTTCTCTTGTATTACCTACGACCCTGAATTCCTCATTCAAATTTAAAGAAATATGACTTTCTGTATAAATGGATCTTCTATTGTTCTATTTTTTTATTTTCGTAATTTATTTCAACTTGGATTTTTTACTTTTAGCTTAATTTTTTTAATTAATTCCGGGCTTTTCGAGAAGATATTTTTGTTATTGTAATACAATATTAATGTCTGTATCTAATTATATAACTATAATTTAATTATTATTTATGTTAAGTCATTAAAAAAATCTTTGTCGCGCTTTTCTTCTCTGGAAACTCTTCAAAGCTTTTACTACTTAGAGTTTTTTTTCATATTTACTATTAAAATTGTACAATTCATGAAATATTGTATTATAATTAGATTAAATATACTTCTTGATAACAATTACTGACTAGAAAAATTATTATGCAATTATCGGAAAAAATTATGCGTTATATAATATAATGAGCGGAACCGGATCCAGCCGAAATAAACTTAGCTGATTGGATTTTATCAGCACAAGGCTTCAACTCTCTTATTTAATTAAATATTCGTTTACTGCATTATATTAAGAAATGATAAGGGATATTAGTTATCATTTTTGCATCCATTTTTAGAACGCTATTTGAACTATTTCACTTCTTTTTAATAAAAAAATGAAAAAGCAAACAATACCTTGTTTCGCGTGCGTGACTTTTTATCTTTCTTAGAAAAAACTGAGAGACAAGCATGTTGAAAATAAGAAATGATATCGATTCAGCAAACTGTTAACGTTTCTTTTCTTCATATTCTTTCAATTTCAGGGAATCGAGTTTCACATATTTTTTTTATATATAATTAATCACGAGGAAAGTAAAGATTCGAAAAAGAAAAAACTATCACAAATTAAGCAAGCGGAAAAAGAGAAAGAAACAAATTAAAAAATTATATTCCCGTGAGAATGTTAATTACCAGCTTTTAAAATATTGGATCTAAAATATTTTTTACATACTAGGGTTTCAATTTTACAGTTTTGTAAAATCAGAAGCTAAAATTTTCCCTTTAAAACACAAGAACCGAATATTGATTCTGGAACGTAAGTTGCACATTAAAGTTTTAATCCTCTTCGCAACTGAGCTTCCGTCAATGTAATCTTCACTTTTAAATCTCCGAGCAAATTCTCCTTCCAACAAAAGAAATTATTTCACCGATGATTCGAGTTCTATTAAAAGCCCGCTGCAATTATTCTCGATTCATCAATCCCTTTTGAAAATAAAATTGTCAGTCTGACGAGAATCGCAAATCTCTAACTTTAATTTGTATAAATTGAACTTTTCCCAACATAAGAAATTATTATTCTTTCAATTCTTTGCTTGAAAAATTAGATTCTTTTGTCGTTTATCATTAGTAAGCCATCTTTCAAGTTTTCTCAATAACAATGAATCATCTCGACATCCAGAATTTTCTCACACTTTCATGTGTTATTTCTATATATTTATTATTTTCAATTCAATAGAATTTTTCGTAAGATGCAATACTCGCCATTGTTCGACAGCCGTATTTCTCAAAGGCCAAAGAATTGAGAGTTTGCCCCAACTCATATCTGGACCAATATATTTTTCCAGAGGAAACTAAATCTTGAAAATGAAATCAAAGAATTAAATTAAATCCATATCGAGGAAGAGATGAATGGAATCACGATTCCATTTATTCTACGCGATTTATCTGGAATTATTATTTAATAAAATAGTATTTAGAAATAAAAATCAAATTAAATTTACGAGCCTGATTAAAATGGAATTGAATTTTTAACTCTAATTTGTACCTGAGGTGCAAAATCTCACGCTTGATTGGATTTCACATTACAGCGGGAATTCAAACATGTATAGAAGGGACGTGATTGATGCAGCAGATGGTTGAAATAGAGCTGAGTATTTTCAGATTTTACTAATAATTTCGTAGGGTAAAAAAAATTGTAATTTAAAATTTTTCTTTTTCTATATATAATGGATTTTTGATTCTTTCTGAAAAGTTCATAATTTTCTTAATAAAATTGTCTAAATTAGAGGTATTCTGTCGAGATTGATCATGAAAGTAGTATATTTTATAGACACCATAAGTAATATTTATGTAAATAGAAGAAATTGATTTTAAGTATCCTCTTTTTAATTTAAAGGGAAATTCAATTAAAAATAGAAAGAAAGGGAAAGCGCTAATGAACCAGGGTGGATAATTATATAGATAGGTGTCTGCCCTTTTCCTTTTCTGCTCTCTTTATTCTTCAAAGTTGCAGTTTTCTCGACAGTAAAAGGATCGTTAATAGCTAGTAATTCGCTTCAACGACTAACGGCCCATCACTGTGACTGTTGCAGGCAAAGACAGGAAATTAAAAGCTCATCTTTTTTATCTGTCCCTAGTTAATGTGAACCTCATATGAATCTCACGTGAATATAAAACTGGTTATTTATAGCGTCTCCTAAAGTGCAACGCGATTGATTCTCAAAACAGAAAATAAAATGGCATAAAATTGCCATATGTCGAAAGCAGCATTTGAAAAGACTCGGTTTTCTCATTTTTATCGAAATTATGAAGAGTCGCACGAACCAGGAAGTGAAATAAGTGGAGAAATAGAAGACTCCAGGGTGGTACTTGAGTAGATAAAAATAATAAACTAGATCAATAATATTTCTAAGATGTTTCGTCCCGCTTTTCCACGATATTTCTTATAGTCTATGGCAAAAGTCGTTAACCTCCTTTTTTTAATACATTATACATGCTTCATAAAGCGCACCACCTGGAGGACAGAGAGCTCTGTAATTATTAAAAGCGCCTATGTCCTTTCCTCAGCAATTACGTGCGGTTCGCTACTGTAAATTAAAATCGCTTCAACGGTCATCGAAAGAAGAACATCTGCTAAGGAATTAACACTTTACGTTCTTAGACTTTTAATTATTCTGAATATAACACTTGTTTATTCAATTTTCCAACACGAATCTTCGCGCCTGGTAAATTGTGACTGTAATTTAATTAATTAATGGCCGGATGGCGCAGAGTGCATGTTGCATTATCTACTCGGCAACTTTTACGAATCGTGAATAGTAATTGATTACCAAAGTCCGCTAAAAGCTATAGTGAACTAAAACTCTCGACATGTGTGACCTTTCACTATGTAACATTAATTTAAATGACAAGTCTGTATTTAATTATTAGTTAACGTGATTAAATATAAAATACAAAGTCCAGTTATGGGCACTTTGAGAGGAAATGTACTCGAGAAACAAGAGAAACGGAAGGTTGGTATAAAATAGTATGACATTGGGAGACCGTGTCTAAAATATTAATGAATTCGATGGAAATTACGCACGTTATTCAAACCCATTAAGAATCATTATTTAGACTTATTTTCATCCTCATTCATTTGTAAAGTTTCTATTATTCAATCGAACGTACCCTATATTCATTGACCAGAGCTAGGGAATAATTAATGATCCAAATAAGGAGAGCATATTTTTGTCCCACTTTATGTATAATTTTTTTTACTTACTAATTACCAGCTCTCATTCATTCTCACTGTTCTTCTTAGATCGCGGAATACTGAGAAGGCTAACTACCATTGGATGAACTCCCATCTCTTCTTAAAAATCAATCCTCAAAATGTCTCGGTTAAAATTCACTCCAACTTGGCAGTGCGACTCTGTCAAAATTAACCAACCAAAATGCAACGACCGTTTATAAAGAATCCGACTTGGAGGCAAAACACCGTAAATCATGACATGAATCCACGAACCCTTTCGCACCCCCAAGATCCCCGAATAAATTCGGAAAATGTTGAATGTCATGGCCGCGGTGACTACGACTTTACCGATCAGATTGGACCCCCTTCCAACATCTGGAAACGCAACAAATGGTACTTCGAACAACGTCACAACAGTTCCGGCAGAAAATCCAACAGTGGAGAACCTACCGGAAAACGTGAATCTCTTCGTCGTGGTGGTGAAAGGAATCATCATGGGCATTATCATCACGGCGGCAATTCTCGGAAATGCATTAGTGATCGCAAGTGTTCAACGACATCGAAGACTGAGAGTTGTGACTAATTGCTATGTTGTCAGTCTAGCAGCTGCCGACCTTTTAGTGGCTGTTTGTGCAATGACCTTTAATGCCTCGGTAGAGCTCTCGGGTGGAAGGTGGCTTTTTGGAAGATTCATGTGCGATGTCTGGTGCTCTTTGGACGTATACTTCTCGACAGCATCCATACTTCATCTCTGCTGCATCAGTGTGGACAGGTACTATGCAATAGTCAGTCCACTGGAGTACACTGTCATCATGAGACAAGGCACAGTAGGATGTATGCTCGGGTGTACCTGGGTGCTTCCGGCTCTCATAAGCTTCATCCCGATTTTTATGGGCTGGTACACCACAGATGATCATCTTGGTCAAATGGCGAAAAATCCAGAGGTGAGATCCATTAACATTAACAGCTTTGGTACTGTTTTTCCTCAAATTTCGTGTTGCAATCGATCCTTGAAAAGAGGAAGCCTTTTAGAGCTAAAAATTATCTTTAAAAGAATTGTATGAGTAGCTTTTTCTGATTTTCTTTAGATCATCATTGGATTAAAAACGGTTCAGTTTTATCTGAACTAACTTCTCAATCTAGTAATGGTAGTATTAATCAAATGAATGGAGGATTAAGTTCATAATTAGATTAAAGTAAAGCTTCCTGATCTGATTATAATGATCTTTTTGCTATTTGCTTAGTTTCTTATTATATAGAGAGGAGAGAGATTCAAAGAGATAGGCGAAGATAGACAAGAGATAGAAAGGGACATGATTTCTATTTCTTTACTTCCAACAGAGTTACTAGCGAAAAGGTTCCTAAATTATAATCTTATTCGAGGTTTAACCAAACCAAGGGAAAAAGTGATGTACGTGACCTAGTCGGGAGACCTATTGTACCTTTTTAATCCGATCAGAACTATATCAATAAGACTAACAGGGATTAAAGAAAAAGTCTCATTTTAGATCAATAGATAAAGTTCTTCAATAAAAAAATTCGTAAAAATTGATTTATTAATAATCTCGAAATAGTTTAAAATATTTTCTCTAAATAATTGCAAAATGGACATTTTTGCTTTCAGAGATGTGACTTCGTCGTGAATCGGGCATATGCGGTTATAAGTTCTTGTGTGTCGTTCTGGATACCAGGACTTGTTATGATTATTATGTATTGTAAGATTTACAAGGAGGCAGTGCGCCAAAGAAAGGCGTTGAGTAGGACATCTAGCAACATTGTCCTCAACAGTGTCCATCATCACAGAAGCTCAACGAGGCATCATCATCACCATCAACAATTATTGCTGCAAGCTGCGGCTGATACAGGGGAACTCGCTCTTACTACTGTACATTTCAAAACGCCGACGGAGCTACACGCTATTAATGGTGAGTTTAATTCACGAAATCATTTTAAAAATTGAATAATGACGAATCTAATAATGAGGTACTTTGAGAGAAAATATTGTTGATACTCTTAAATTATTCAATACATCAAAACACTCTTTTAGTCGATTATTTTTCTAAAAGTGAGTGTATTTTCGACTGCAATATCTCAAGCAAATCCCCTAAGAACTGGAGACATAATCCGGAATAATGCATATAAACATGAGGGTAGACTTGCTTAAAATAGATTCAATCCGAGAGGAAAGTTTGTGTTCTGCTGAGGAAACTCTTTCTCTGAATAGTGCTGTGTTTTCGAATTCAAAAATCGGAATTGGATAATAATAATAGAGACTGGAATTCGGTATATCGAAGTGTGACTTTAAAAAAGGTTTGACTTGACATTTACAAATGAGACGAGAGTCTGAATAGTCGCAGGTGTCTGCTCGTGTTGCCGAATGCCGGTGATTGATCACTCGATTTCCGTAGCAAACGACTTCCGCTTTCGGGGATGTGCGTTAATTTATACATTTATATTTAAAACTAATTTCCGAGATGATGCGATCAAAGGCGAAAGGTATAATATTTGATATGCTGCTCATGAATTATACAAATGTACATATTTAATTTTCATAATTAAAATAATCATACACTTGATAAAGTTATTAATATATTATAGAGTTTAGCAGTATTGATATTATTCATGGTAATACAAGTCTGATTGAGTTTGAAACAATTAAAATAAATTAGTCAACCAAACTATTCAGTTTCGCCAAATTAAGTTATTCTCATGAACAGAATTTGCTTTGTTCTATAATTTAATGTGTAATTCCATTTGGAATCGATTGAAAACATCTGCCCTTTATGTTTGCATTGTAACGACTATTTGAGAGAATTTCCATTACGCTTAAAAGTACAGTTCAGAATACACACTTCAGAATTTCATCAACTTTATGATACTTTTTTACAAAAGTTTTGAAAATTTCTTGGACCTATTGCGGACAAAAGACACCTAGCTTTAGAACCAAGAAAGTTTTCAGTCTTTCAAATCTTTCAAAAGTTGTAAATTCGCGCAAGACCACAAGATGTGATCCCACAATAGAGTGAAAAGGAAAATTGTAAAAAGTTTCCAGAATAGAGATGAAAAACTGAAATTGGATTATCCTATTGAATGAAAAAAGTTTTAATTAGAATTCTGATTTATTTTGAAAGTATAATAAATATATTATAATTAATTAAGCTTTCATGAAACACAAAAATGCAATTTTATGCTATTTTTACATGCAATATTTATGCTGAGCATTGGATACATGGAAAATAAATTGTCGGTGTTAATTATACGTTTAAGAATAATATTGAAGATTCGAGAGAGTAAATTTATAGTATAATGTATAGTAGTTGACCAGAAGTAGGTTAATATTTCAATGGATACGACGTCAAACTGAAACGCAAATGACAGGTACATGTGGGACTGCACATTAACAGATGCTTATAACAAAGATTATATAGATGTCAAACTGATAAAGGTAATACTGACAAAAAACCTTTTTTAACATTTTTTCTTAAAATTCATTGCAATTTGGGGACAAACGTCTCATATTGAAAAATTTTGAATACATAAAAAAAATAAAAGAATTTGAAATGTATAAAAATTACATATATCACAGAACAAAAACATATTTTACGACTCTAACAATCTCTCCCCAAGAAATATATCTGTAGATAATAAATCTCGCGAGATTTTTTACCTTTTTCAGTGGCCGAAGATTTAAATTCACGTGATATCTTGACTCTTATCGCCTCCACAATGGATATATTGATCTCTAGCTGTCGCGGTTTTCGATTCCACATCCGCCTTTTTTCTTTTATTTCCAAGCGCGCGTCTTTTAAAAGGGGCGAAAGAAGGAGAAATTTATCGACTACTTCCTATCTTGTCTGAGAACGTTCGTTTCTTGTAAGAGTCGCGTGAGAGTGGCTTAAACTTTTCCGGAATATAGAGACAAAGTTAGTTTCTAAGGGAAGAACTGAGGGAAAAGCCCTTAGGATTTTCTGTCATTCCATGAAACTTTTCTCCCTTTATTTAAAAAAAAAAAAGATATTTTTCATGCTAATATCTGAGTTGAAAAAACTCTTGGATACTTGATAGAAGAGAAGAAATGCTTGGGAGAGTGCAGTCATTATTTTAAATTCAAAGAATGGAGTCGATTATAGTTTTTTCCAAGCGTAAGCGAAAATTTTAGCCGGTTGAAGTCTCCAGTAATGAGACTCTTATTATAAGAATACAGATGGAAACTGTTTAATCAATTTCTATGTTTTAATTAATATCATGGATATAATATAATTAATTATACAATTAATAATACAATTAATAATAAAAAGAATTTCAGTCAATATAAGAAAAACATCATTTAAAAAGTCATTTAAAAAGGTTTCAAAGGATTTGAACAGATTTAAAAATATTTCACAGAATTGGATTAATGATTCCGTTCGTGGAGAAAAGAAACCGTTAAATTAAGAAAAAAAGAACCTCGCCTTCATATACAATGTACCCTCCACGGTTCACTATGCTTGCAAATTAAAAATTCCCGTGGAATGGAAAATTAGAAAGGAGCGAAGCTGAATGGTCTCGCAGGAAAAGCCGTGGATTTGCATAGGACCATACCACCTTTCACACTTTTCAATTAAAAAGCCGATCTTCTGTCTGTTCACCGATTTTACATAACAACAATTTTTAGATGTATAACTTATAACTTGGAAATTACAAGAAAAGAATGGAAATAAAAAAATTCGTATATTTAGGTTTGGTCCTGTCATAAATATGGGCCATATTTAATAGACTTGTTACCCTACAGGAAGTATCATTTGCATTGTTGTATTGTGCTTACGAAAAAAAAGGAAGAATGAATTTGCAAAACTCGTTAGACCCTCGAATAACTATATTTTGGGATATGGAACGCCCTTCTGTCATCAAATCTGTATCGCTCTAAAGATCATAAGGTGGATGGCATTTACTGTTATCGAATATAGTGTCAGGTTTTATACTCGAATTAACAAGTAGGACAATCGATATTTCACGAGGCCGTGAATGTTTCTAATTTCAAATGCACAATATTGTATCCCAGATTGTTCCAGCTTAAACTAATGACAGCAATTAAAAACCTGTTTGGTAATCTCTTAATAAATACTCCTGGCAGATATTGATGAAAACCGATGTAAAAAATTCCCCCTTTTTTATAAATAATATTTATTACGTACATGTTGATGGAAAGAACATATATTTTTCCATCAATCCCTACAATCAACATATTTAGGTACTTAGATATAGTATCCAGATATCCCATAGTTAAGTACCCAGATATTACGCAGAAGAAATGAACACTTTTCATTGAACGACAAAATTCAAGAGAAGTATATATTACGATTATGATCAGCAATTTCAGTTCAAATATAAAACTTGTATAAATTTTGTATTTTATTCATTAGATAACATTTTAGAATAGGTACTTAGAAAGTAGAAGTAAAATAGAAAAGTAGAAATAAATTGGCAGACGACAATAAAGGTGAATGTAGAAAAAATGGAGTTAGATATACATATAGTTTCAGTACATAATTTCCATTCATCGATTGAAGTAACCTTAACACTGTTATTTTTTCATTCAGGGTTGCTTCCGCATTTAGTTCAATTTGACCATGGATGGAGTAAAATAGTATGCAGAAAATTGTTGCGTGCACTATTCTTTGTAAATTGTTCAGATATTGAAATGTAAACACGAAATAGGGGCCTACGGGATCGATCAGGTTTTCTGTAACTTGTAATACAAGTCAAACGATACTCGTGGGTCGTAGCATGCCTGTAAAAACAGAGACTCAGATAAGATCTAAAGGTGGCAAAGTAGTGGCAAGGTCCCGGTAATATTCTGCCACCGAGACCTCGTCCCATCCACAAACTTACCCCAGGCGCTTTTACTTCTATCCTTGTCTGATCGTTCCTGGACTTTTCTACTTACTTAGGCGGACTCGCGAGTACTAACACAGTTTATACTACTGTCCTTGTACATTGATATGTAATTTTCGAAATTCAGCCAATTATCCACATGAGAAGGGAAGGGCCGACCTTCAAAATTTTCTTGAGGGTCTGTTCACTTAAACAAATAAGCTAATATCACTTCTGAAACGTTTTACGTGTAAAGTTATATTTACCCCGTAAAAGTTAAAAGTCACATAATAATTTGCTTGATAATTATTGCAAAAAAAATTATCACCAATAATTTCTTATCTCTGTGTTTTTAAAATTCAGACTTGATAGTTGAAGTATTTATTATTTAAACTTACACGAGAAGTGCATGCTGATCGCGTGTACTTTGAATCAATAACACACGTGAGATTTGAGACAATAAATAACGTCATATCGGATGATATTAATTTCACAAAATGATTATCCCGGGGAGTCTAACAGCATTTCATGCAGACGATAAACTTAACTGTAGCGTATAACCCAACCCTCGTTATTATGTAATGTCGTTCCAAGTCTTAAGCTCGACCAGCGAAGCAAAGTTATGTTTGCACGATAGTGCGAAGTATTAGTGAATTACATTCCTCTTTCCTTCCCACAATTTCATGCGAAATCACAGAATAAGATTTTTACTTCTGATGTTACAAATTAATTTTCTTCTACTATTTCAATTAATTTTTTAAGAACCTCTGTTGAAAAGAATTTTTTTGGAATTTTTTTAGTTCAAAAGCCTTTGCTTATTATTCAAAAGATGCAAATTCTGGACCAAATGATATGCAGATTTAATTCTAAATATATTATAGGAATAGACTTGAACCTTTCAATCTGCACCTCTTGAAATCGAGTCTTTCAACTTGAGAGTCAATCTGTACGTTTCCAAATAGAACCTTTTCATTTGGTTCCTATAATCTACATAGGCAAATAGGTTAGACTGTTGAGCGTGCGCCTTTAACTCCACTTAACCCTTCCTCACAGGCCTTAGAGATCGATAACAAAGTGTCTCGCTCTGAATCAAGAAAATCCAACGGAAAATGAGAATAAAAGCTTGTTATTCTAATATGAATGGAATGAGAGAGGCGGCAACACTGACTTGCCAAATTCAAACCAGGCCTTAGATTGGCTTTAATTTTGATTAAAAGATCTGGTTCCCAGGTCAGACATAAATTCCAATTTTAATTTACAATTCAAATTCAACCGTTAGTTAAGAATGAAACGCTTTCCTGTTTATTTGTTAATTCCTTTTTTTTCTATATTCTCTTCCTTTGAAGCATTACTCTTATTGAACTCAGTTGTCTCTTAAGTTATAATTATATGTATAATAATGTATCATTCAACATTGTTTATTTTAAGCATTGTTGAAACATCAACCATCCATTCAGTATTTCGATGAATACATTTATATCTGAGAACCCTTTACTATCTCGATCCCTTATATACTGAGAGAAGTTGCCTGAGGGATATATTCATAGTCTGCAATAGAAGGACGTTGGCGTTCTCAAGTCTTGTCAGAAAGTTCTGATTACCTGTAACTTATCTCCTATTAGTTGGAAGACAACTTACGACCTCAAGTATCCAATTTAAATCCGAAAAAGCAAAGTTTAATTTGTATGAATCATTCTTCTCTTTATTTAAAAGTGGAAACCTCGACAGATGCGCTGATCAGTTTATCAAATGAAAACAGTGGAATTTGCAAAGTTAAAGACATGAATGCTGTCGATAAAAACATTTTAAATCTCGATTCAGTAAAAAAGATTACATCAATCCGTTGCTGTAATTGGATTTTCACAGTTAGGATTCGTTTAAAATACTCACTGAAATATAGACCGACGGTATGTGCGAGATAAAAAAGTGAACCGACCTCCTGCGAGAAAATTGAAAATTGCCTGTCATTTTCCCTCGATATACTAAAAATGTCGATACCATATTTACAGACCCTTTATTCTTTTAATGCTATACTTCCTCAATTATTTACAACTTTAATATGTGCTGAAACGTTTTAATATTCTAGGTCAGGAATTAATTTCCGTTCTGCAAGTTTTTTTCTTTTATAATTTTAATATGAGCAAACGATTGAGGAGGCGTCACAGATTTTTGCTGTTATGAAAACTCTCTTTTTCAGTTGAATGCCTCCATTGAATGCGAAACCACAACCAAATAAAAACGGTTTGGCGTATTGATTCGGGTGTATGTATATAACGCGATGCAGCAATTTTCGAGCGGGTGCAATATCCAATTTTTTGAAACTCATTCTGAAAGTTAATTACAGTGAAATTTAAGAAGAAACTGTCATAACTGAGTCCAGACACGAAATCAATAATACTGATGGGTTGTGTATTAATTCTTTATACATATATATTTGTTTGTTTGTTACTAATTTAAAGCGTAATTTTATTACACACATATTACAAATAATCTACATACAGGACGTGTCCGTTTGTATATCGCGTTGACATTTAGTAGCCAGGTTTACCATTTCATTTTAAATTCAATGTCGTAAAACGCTTACCAAATTGGATTGGCTTTCAAAATTTTTGTATATGTTGTAAAATGAGAGATATGTTTGAAAATAAACTTCATATATTGTATGACTCTTTAACATTCAATACAATCGCTAAATGGCAAATTTTCAAATTTAGATTGGACGTTTTTATCAAATATATACACATTTCATATTTTCAAAGAGAGAAAATTTTCCCTTTTTTATTCGAAATATTAATGTTAACTTCAATGGAAAATGAACATTTTTCAATCTATAAACTGATATTTCGGGTCGTTCCAATTTTTGCTAATGCGTTTTATGTTTTATATCATTGCTTGATGTCCTTAATTACGCGGTGCGATACGCACCTCGTAAATTAGTTTACTCAATCCCTTTTTAGAAATGATACAAAAACATTTGAAATTATATTCCTATTATTTTGATCGAAAATAATTGGATTCTTATTTCATTTATGGAAATTCGATATTTAAGGTGAAAATGTTTTGTTTAAGTTGATAAATAAATATATTAAAATATAGTCACATTATTACAATACACATTTTCATAAGAAACGTTGCAGAAAAATAAAAAATATTTTAAACATGTTTGGCTATTTTTAATGAAATTATGTAGGTTCTCGAATTAAATTTCTTGTTTAAAACTTGAATACCCTTGCGATATTAGAATTATTTTTTTATGTTGCTCAAATTTTCAAAATAGACTATTTTAAAATACGAAAAAATTTGTTTTCGACTCACCCTAATCTGCATATTAGTTTGAGAGTAATGCTGGCACAAAGTACATTCATATCTGGATTTTGTTGACGTTTTGCCTCTGTGGGTGGCCAGGCCTGTGGCCTGGAGCCTTTTGACGTAAGCCAAATGTGCGGATTTTGGACAAACGCCAAATCTCCCATCTTTTGTTGTCGGCCGATATTTGAATTCTGCTGTGAGCCTCCAACCCTTGCAAGTCAAGCTTTTTTCCCCATCCTAATTCTCCTATATTAAAATCTTCCGAACTCATCTCTTTAAATTGTATTACAACTAAATTTTAATCTTGGAAGTTATCTATAGACGTTTATTGTATAAAGATATGAATTTTATTTCTATGAAAACGTGTTCATCTCGCAGTCAATAACTATAAACTAAAGCCGAATTATTTTCTTAACTTTTATGTATAGTTATAAATGAATTTTACAACTTTTGGTTATCGGAAAATGTGAAGTTTTGAAACTAGATCGAGCTCGGTAAATCCAATGGTCCATTTCACGTTCTCGGACACGAAAGCCTTTGCAGTTTCTAAGTCTGGACTGCACTCTTGTCATGAACTATTCAGCTCTGGGAGTAATACTGTGAATTGGATTTTCGACGAATTTAGTTTTCTCTCATTATGTTACATTGTCATTTCACTGGATATAAATAGGAAGAAGATGAACAGAGTTAAAATCACTTACATGACAAAATAAAGGCGGAAAATATATGCTTTCGAGTCGATTGAATAATTCCGCAAATGGAAAAGCAAGCTTGTCAAACAAGAGGCAAGAAGAGGAAGATGAGATTGTGATACTCTAGGAAAGAAGGAATAGAGAAGAACAAAAAGAGCAAATTGACAGTAGAAAGATTAAGGACCTACAGAAAAAACTTGTTTAAGCGAACTCGTCTGCTCAGTGGAAATAAGCTCAGTAGATTTGAACAAGGGTGGCACATATATATATATATATATATATATGGATAGAGTATTCTCCTTGAATTTGAGACTTGACCCCTTTTTTGTAAATTACTGCTTTTAATCTCAGTCGGTAAATAATTTAAATGACCCCCTTTATAGACATTTTTTCAAATGTCCAATAATAGCTCTTTTTTCTTCGAGTTGATCATTTCTTCAGAATTCCATTTAAATTTGCACTTTATTTAATAAAAATGATATTTTTCGCGTAACTTTTTATTTTAATTTGCTGGAATTTTTAATAAACATTAATGATGTTTTTAAAAACAATTAATGAACTTGTTGAAGGCAAAATGAATGCCAATTGTTTGAATGAACGGGACCTCAAACCTTTGGTTGCTGAGGTCACGAAGAGTAAATGCCACGATCAGTCTTTGATTAATGGCCGTCGCTAATTGGCTCATTTGTCGGTGAATGCCAATACTGGCCATGCGATCATTCCTTCAAAGTACACGAATTTAACGGAGCGTTTAACTCTTCCTTTGGAACGTTCCATCCTGTTTACAATCCATAGTTAAGAGCATTAAAAGGGGATTTAACTTAAACTTCCAGAGAATCTCCTCTTATTTCAAATGATAATACCTACACACGACTTAATGGGGGTATTACGTCAACATTTTCAAAATACCACAAAAGCTAATTTTAAATAAGGAGAAAGATATAAAGAATAAGATTGCTTTGGAAAATTTAAAGCAGAAATTCAGGTTTATGTGACTTTCAACTTATGAAATTAGTTCCGAAATAGTTTCCTCATAAAATTTTAAGAAGTCAAACTACCTTCCGAAATAATAGTGAAGTAAATGTTCTTTATGAAAGTGCAGCGCGGAATTTAAAGCTTTAAAATGGAAAAATGACGGGGAAAGGCAAAAGGGAGGAAAAATAGGACGTCTGGGTAATCTCCGCGGTTTTGATTCTCATCTGCTCTCAGGGTTTCCTCTTTCTCTTTTCCTCTTTCTCGTTCTCGGTCTACTTTGTGGCCAGTTAAAGGTTTCTCAAATTGAGTACGATGGTTCTAGCGTGATACGATTCGAAATCGAATGGAAAAGACCCTATTTCCGTGGAAGTATAGGCCCGCCTCCCTGAACTGGGTCGTGTCTGTCTTGATCTCATAAGACTACTAGGAATACCTTTAAAAGTCTGATATAAGAAATCGTACATTCCTCTAAAGCACCGATAATCCCTGCATTGAATTCATATTTCCTCTCCCCCTTCTCAAAGTCATTTTCTTCCTCCTTTCCCCCATGAATCGAATCAAATCTTGAGTTCGATCTATCACCCCTATAAAGGATTTTAGGTAAGCATTTATTTTTCTGATAAAGAAACCAAACCCTCCAGACCAATTATGTATAGCAGAAAGTTTAGAAATCCAAAAAATATCCATCTTCTTTCTTTAAGGATTCATTGATTTACTGTAAAAGTGACACAAATCATTAATCAAGAATTTTTTAAGATAGGAAAATTTCTAACGATTAGAAAAAATAATTTTGTTAAAATTTCATTATAAGAGTCCTCGAGAGTTACATCAGAATAGTCAAAGTAGACTTGAAGATTATGCACGCGAAAGGGAAGTATATTAAAAGCTGCACTGTTGACCTATAGATATAGCCTTCGCGTGTTTCTAGTGTCAAGTTCAGTGGTTGCCAGAGCGGTCAGCCAAGTTATAAAAATTGGATATGGCGACCTTAACCTTCGGCTATAACCTCTTAGCTTCAACCTGCTTGAGCATCCCACGATTTCCAGTAATATACCCCCCTTCTTCCACCCGCTTTTTCAACCCGGAACTGTATATGAAGCATTGCAACCGCCGAAACTACACCGACAACCGACAATGTCACTGGCGCCAAATTTATCGTTGTTACTTCGAAAACTCTATCCATAGATATCTACAATTGGACAAAATGTAAATTATTGTCATACCACTTTTTAAGTATAGAAACAAAATACATGCCAATTTTATACATTTTTTATTTAATGCGTAAAGTAAAAATAAAGTGAATCATCGCTTTCTTGTAGAAAATAATACGACTCTCTTCACGCTTTTTCTTCACACTTTTTATTACATAAACCCAGAGAAAATTAGATGCCAGTCAAATCCGATCATAAGTAAATCACATCTTAGAACCAATACGATATTCCGACTTTATATTGAAAAAATCCTTACATCTTTCAAGATTTAAATGATAAGATCTGCACTCTCTTTAAATTTATTCCTAAACTTCAAATTTTAAAATGAAATTTAATAGTTTTGCGTGCCTCGTATTGATAAAAATTTTCAATTTCATTTTTCAACATATCCTGACATAATTCGACCTCAAGAGATCGAAATTTATAATCCCTCGAAATTCTTGTAAAAGTTTTGTGAATGATTCCTTATACTTTCTTTGTAATATATGATATGTAATCAAATATTTAAATATAAATCGGTAACAAAACTATTCAACAAGACAGTATTTATTTATTTATTTTTCCACCTCTGGGAACTTAATGCTAACCCTTAGTTTTCGTTAGGTGATTTACTTTCCAAGAAGTTTTCTCCTTGAACTTTAGTTCATCCAGTTTAAAGTCTCTTTCCTCCAAAGTTCTCTGTAGCGATTTATATAAAGAACGGATAGTAATTTGTTATCACTCGCAATCGCAATTTGTACATGTTGCTCAAACATTCTAGAAACTTTCAAGTAAAGCTCTTTTTAGAGTTATTTTTGTTCCTCTTTTTTTTAAAAAGTCAGCAATAGGAAAGGTCCATAAAGATCAATTAAATAATATAAACAAGAAATTATTGCTAATGTATGAAAAAGTATAAAAGTAATCCCGAGGTACATTGAAGTAATAACTTTTATTAGTAAACAGCGACTTTGAAAACCAGCTCATATTTATTTCACTGGAATCAAGTGTGACATGCTTCCCTCTCGAAATGTCTAAGTGCACTTAGCATTTCTAGTTTCGTTACCTGCTCTAGGCAATTTCAAATACATACTTGAAAATTAATATTACTGTATTTGAGTTAAGCTTTCGCATTAACCAAGATATACATTACATATGTATAATATATAAATGGAATATAAATTCCATATTTTGTGATGTGTGAAATTTTCCAAAGAGTTGTTCGTATCTCACAATTTTCAGTTTACGACTTTTTCTTTTTAGTGAAACACACAATCTTCTCATATAAAATGTAAGAAAGTATTTTCAAGACAATATAAGTTCATAGTTTATATGGTACATGTACGAAAATAATTGTTTACTACAATTTTGATGTCTTCTTATTCTCTTTTATGATTCTTTTATGACAAATAAATGATACAAAAACAATCGAATTGCGTCTAATGTCGTATTGACCAAAACACCCAAATTTTAATGCTATTTGGTTTCAGTAAGTTTTTGATCGCTTTTTCTGGGAAATCAAACTCAATTTTTGTCTGATAGAAAAAATTCGACCCACTTCATAAATCTCGATTCCCTGTGAGTGCTAAACTTACAAGAAATTCAAGAAGCGCTGGTGAAGCTGCAAGTACCAGACAAATATTCTGAGGACATGGAAAACTTTTCAGCACTAGAGAATTTTCAAAGAAGAAAAGGATGAAAAAGTTATATTTTGTGAAGTTTGGCGCAATGGGAATTATGTATCCACATAAACTTCCAATGTGGTTCCACTCAAACATATTACATTAATCTTGGATGCAAAAAAAAGTTGATTTTCTTCACTTGCTTCTTTATTCTATTACATTTCCAAAAGAAAAATCCATATTCAGGAAAAGCGTGATGTCATATAAAAATCATGACAGTGATTGGGGACAGAGACTATCAGATTCCCTCATATCCCTCATGGAAAAGAATACAATATAATATCTTATTATATTATCTTATTATATATTCTTATGTTATGTATTTATTCTTGGGTAGAAAAAGAGAAATATGTACAAGTTTATACGTATCCTGAGATAAATTGATCTTTTTTGGTAAATAAATGTTCTTAAAATGATGCGGAAATAGACTTCAAATAAAAATCAGGCTTACTTTTCATTTACAATTTTTAAACTGAAATATATCATGCAATTTTCTATGATAAAAAGAGTCATAAGAACTTCTTAAACATTTTTCAGAAGAATGATTTATGAATGAGGCATTTAATGGCCCACTCCATTAGAAAGTTGGACGAGCTGAGGACATCGTGGTTTTAAAAATTCAGTGGAAAAGATTTAATCATTCTTCAGAGATCCAATTTTATTGCACCCTTGTTTTATTATTTTCTCGTCAATTAATATCCGATATTTTTCGTTGTCGCTAATTAGCTAAATATTTTGGCATATTGAACAAGGTGAAATAAATGATACGATGCTTCAAAAGATTGGAAGTCAACCTTAAGCCACTACTTTCCACTTACAAGTTACTTATATATGTAAAGATACCGTATACACCAAGGACCATTTCTTGCTTATACTCCCGCGACTGCAGCTGCACCGATTTCATTAACGCTAATGATTTCGTTGATTAAAACGAAGACTCCATTCTACTAGAATGGAAATACCGTTGCAAGTAAATATATATATATTCTACATCATTGGGAACTTACTTTGTGTCCCAGAACGCCAAGTGATATTTACCACATTCAAGGATCGATATAATTTATTATGAGAATTTTGATTAAATTAATAATAGTAAATGAATACTAAAGTAGTCATTTTTTAAAATACATTTTCATTTGAAAGCATCTATATTTCATTCGTATTATATTTTGGCCCAAAATCTGAATTTCTTACAATTTATAATTATTAATAAATGTTCTTCGAAATGCTTAACACTAAAAACTAATTTCTGATAGTCCATAAATTCGAAAGCCATTTAACCTTGAACGTTTTACATTTTTACAACGAATACCTCCACTTTTAAATCTTGCATTTCACTCCAATGCATTCACTATGATCCTCTTCTCCACCAATAAAATGTTTTAAGTGCCAATAATAAAATCTTGAGTACATACTTCCTTTAAAATTAGCTACAACTACATTTCGCTCCACTCCTTTAAAGTTTACGAGTATTAAACCCTTCGTACTTTTTGATCATAAATGAGACTAATAATAAATTTTATTATATTAGGCTCTAATAAAATTTTTATTATACACAATAGATTGCTGGGTGTCTTTATCTCATATATTCTCACATTAATCAAACTATAAGATAATTAGATGTTTTTTCCTTTTTTTAAGCTGCACTTTTATTTTTTTTTAATGTGATACTTTACCATAAAAACGATTTCCTTTTCCAAACTTTACCTTCGTAATAATAAATATTTTTCATTAAAATTAGGCCATTTAACTCCGCCCTTATAAAACGCAGGTAAATGGCCTATTTTTAGCAAATAATATTTATTATTGTAAAAGTAAAGTTATCAATATTAGATTTCCTCTTACAATTATTACCATCTGGTTTTAAAGCCATTATATTTCAGTAATCTTTTGTAACTTCGCAATTTTAATGCAGAAAGCCAATAATCCTTACGATAAGTACAAAATACTATAAAATTGCGACACTATAATAATGCTCGTGTTAGGGGCTTCAGCATAGATGGCAAATTCATAACTTTCCACAGATTAGGAGTGAAGCCAGTATCAATCCTGCGTAAAATATCCATTTGGGTGCCGGAAGAAAACACATAGAAATGATGTCCTGAATATAAAAAAGGAAAATCCTCGGAAATACAACAACGAGGATCGAGCACTCTAATAAATTACGTCGACCTGTCGTCAAGTGTCACATCCTTTTATCTTGCTTTTTACAGACTCTTCACCTCCTCTTCGTCCATTTCCCTGTTTTCGCATTTTAAAACAATCGAGAAAAAATATTTTCTCTTACCGGAAAAGGAATATCTGCTGATTCATCTAAAATAAATATAACTGTAGGATTATAAGCGGTTCAAGAAATTTTAAATATTCATGACATCGAAACGGGTGTACGCAAATAGACTTTTCATTAAAAATTCAAAGCTTGCTATTACACTACATTCAAGAGATTCCTTTGAGAACGTAAAACTGTTCAATTTATAAAGATATCTCAATAAATGCGTTTATTATTAAAAATGATGAGAATTTTCATAAAGTATTGAAATTTTCTATATGGAATGTAATTCATTCTTTGAATTGCTTATCGTCAAATATATTATATAATTTATATTCTTATAGAACGTATTACACGAAATTATTCTTGGAACCCTTATTTCAATCACCTTTTCCTACCAACTTTTCTATCCCCACTCTCTTTTCCTTTTTCCAAATTCCCCCTTTCCACGTACTTCGAAAAGTCTCAAATTGAAGCCGAATGCTCAACCTATAAGAAATGATAGATTTAATTACACTACTTCGTAAAGTCACCCTTATAGGGGAAACATTCTGCTACCCTAGTGCATAGCTAACTCTTGCACGAGTGGTTTTTGTGATAGCAGAGGATTAAGATTTTTTTTCGGTTGATATTACACTTGAATTTGTCAATAGAAATTTATCCAAGAAATTGTTGAGAGTATAATTAAATTTCGGTATATTTAAGGTAATAGTAGCTAATTATTTTGATCTAATAACATTCTTTCGCAAATAAATGATGGATCGTAGCAAAAAATTCATTATAAATAGCAAAAATTATTATTTAAAAATGAAAGTAATCAGTTCTTTTATCATTCCTCAGATCCAGCAATTTTCGTCTGAACCATCGTTTCGCGAACTTTTAATGAGTTCAGAATCTCCCTGATTATCATGCCACGTGCTCAACTTTGTGTCTCCATAAACTTATTCCCCTCGTTTGACTGATGTCTACAGACTTCGTAATTTTACTGACCTTTATCTTAGAACAAGTTCTTTGTTGAATTATGGATACGGAAGGAATTGATTAAGTGTTTTTCGATAGAAAATGTGTCTACCGAAAATAATTAAAATGAAAAACGATGCCTCTTTTAAAGCCTGATATCAAAATAAAATCTCGATCAACTTTTATTTAAAAATCTAATAAGTTCCATTTTATTTTCAATAAAAAGATCATTATATTTTAATTTAAAACGGCAATTAATTAATTAATTAATTAATTAATTATATTAATTATAAGTATAAAAATATTATTGAATATAAATACTAGATCATATTAAAAAGAACTGAACAATTTCCTTTTGACATCTAGAAAATTGGTTTCACTTCTTGAAAAATTCATTGCGCCTAGAAATGATCTTTGAGTGAGAATCCTTTAAATCTCGAGGATCAAGAGAATAAGTATAGCAGGACATGGCGATTCTGACATGAGTATCAACCAAGCCTCCTTTTTCCTTCCTTTACGCACATCCATGTCATTTATTCTTACGATTCGGTGAAATGAGATGGAATTACGGTCTCAACGGTAGGTGGATTTTTATTCCTGAATCCTCAATCCTTATATATCTCCCTTGCAGTTGGGTTGACAGTTGTATCTCAGATGCCATAATGTTATATCGTTTATCCTACCTTAACGCTTTTCTCGGTATATAAGTGAATGTTATATAAAAAATCTCAGTAAAAATTCTCTAATCGAATTAGAGAACATTTAAAACTCGTTCACTATATAATACTTAAAATAAAAATCCTAAAAATTGAAAAAGATTCTATTCTATTCTATTCTTTCTATCTTTTTACTTTTCAACAAGAACCTATAATGAAAATTCCAAACGAAGCGGTGCGTTAGGTAATTAAATTTCCTGTAAATTTTCAATTACACGTTAAATAATATGTGTGGGATATGCAGAAGAGTGTGTGAACTTGTGAAACGTGTGAGAGATAAGCGTATAATTGATGGACATGTAAGTAGATTAAGTCTGTTTCGCGAAATAAACGTGATGCCAGAGAGAGTATGCAAAAGATTCAAGAGCTTTAAAGCTTTGAGTGGAAAAGTCGTCGCAGCATAAATTAAGACAAAAAATAAATAAAAATAAATGTTGGACTTAATTAGAGGAAAAAAGCTTATTAAAAGACTTCAACCTTCTATTTCAGAACTGAAGGAAAAATACTTTTAAATGTTTAAAGGTATAAAGGATTCCCTGCATTACCCAATCCCTGGAAAGTGAGTTTTCAATTGCATTTATGGCTCTATCTGACAAAGGACGAACGAGTCCTTCGAGTCGATCACGATTAGATTGAACACAGTTCTATGTAGCAAAGTAGATCATTGCTGGTTCTACGTGTGTTGAATCGTATAACGTATAATAGTTTTTTGGTGTAAGACTCACGTAGCAACTCGTTGGAAATGTCGAGCTGTTCTAGAATCTAGAAGGTAGAGTAAGATTTGGATCAGTAACAGCAAAACTGGATCACAAAGGAGTCGTTCTTGAGGTTGGAGTAAAAAGTTATCGCTGTAGATCGACCACCTTCTTCCAACCCCTTTACTCGGCCACGAGGGAATGGATTAAGGCGCTTTCGAATAGAAAATCAAGCATGTGTCGGCACAAGCACGTACGTTGTCCAATGTTCTGTGAAAGGCGATTTTCCATTCGATCAAAACACTATTATTGTAAAGACAATTTCTTCCACTTCATATATAATGCTATTAAATATTATTATTATTAAACTTAATACGGACAAAATGTCGAGTTTTTTTACAGTTTTATTTTAAGGATAAGGATGCGGGCTTAAATCTAGCGTTAAGTCTAAAGACGGACTTAAATCAAGGTGTAAAAAAGATAAGCTGTAACAAAAACTAGACTTTTTACTATGCATATTTCATTTCTGTGTCACCAATTACTTTTGCCTCTAATTTCGCACTATCTGTGATCAAACAATCGGTGTGTCAGCGAGCGAAAAATAATACATCATGGAAATGAAACCAACTCAAAGAGAGTTTTTCTGTTGTTTGTATTTTTTCTTGTTTTCACCGACACCCCATTCTTTATACTCTCAGAGAAAAATACGTATCAGCCATATAGCCAGGCGTGTATGCAATGCTGCTTGGCTTTTCTTCTGCACAACATTTCAATGTTTCATTCATTTTCAGTCTGGTTCTTAAAATGAAGATAGGATGCAATTAAATTCAAAATGCTTTTTCTGATGTATGAATTTTAGTACGTTATCTATATGTATAATTTCAAAAAAACTGAACCCCTTGCAGCTATTGATGCAAAATCCTATTATAGTGAGTTACTTGTGATCTTGGGTAAAACAAGAGTTTCTCAAGGAGCCAATTAGGGATGCATTACCTTCAGTGAAGTAAACTTACAGCTATATATGTTGGTGATGCAATTAGTGACAAGTTTACGACGATCAACGGCAATGCATGACACGGCAGCGCATTTAACCGCATTCACGAGTTACGGCCAATCACGTCGAGAACTTCCGGCAAGTCAGCTCAATGTATAAGGGTTCATCGAAAAAAACTATAGTCTCCTGTTGCTACACTTTTTATATCGCGTGAAGACCTAGACCTGGAATACATTAGCCTTTTAAGGTCAAATATATAATGAAGTGAAAATTGGTCAGAAAGTGGACATCAAGTATTGTACGTTGATATCAATCCTGATGGAGCAATAAAATAATGTCCACACTTCTCCAAAGAGGAATTTTATCGTGTGATTATACAAAGAAATTAGTGAATTTTCCATGATGAAAGCTTATTCTCTAAATCTAGATCAGTGAAAAGTCACTGATTTAATCAGTACAAATAATACTAAAAGCACATTGCTGTTATGAAATCCAAATTAAAATTCCAACGTGAATAAAAATTATTTAAAAATATGAAATTAGTCCTATTATTAAAAATTAAACATTTTCTGCAGCAATATCGATATGTGCTACAGGACATTTTCAATTTTTTATAGTGTTCGCGTCGTGATTCGCCTTTACACCTTTTATAAATTCAAAATTTCCACAATTACTGAATTTACAGATTGAAATTGGAAGATTATATCGGTTCACTAATTAAATTAGTAAGAACTTACTGATAATCAGTGGACTAATTACTGAACTGATCAGTGAAAAGTCTCAAATCACTAATTCATCAGTGAAATTTTCACTGATTTAAATGTAGAGAGTACGATTCAAAGTTAATTAACTCTTTCAAATTGAAAGAGATGAAAAACTAGCTGTCAATTCGAACTCGGGTGTTTCATTTAACTCTATTTATATTTTTTGTGCTCATTTGTTGAGCACTTTGCTTCCTCATTATGATAAAGCTGCAAATTAATTTGCTTTCTGATAGAGACGATTTTCTCAATTATTAAAAGATATATTTAATTTTTTTTATCTACAAAAAGGTACCAATTTACACAGACTCATAATGACTGCTAAATTTGTTTAATTTCATTATAGATGATTGCACTTTTAGATCATTAGTCGGAGATCGCCTCTGGAAAGTTGTATGGAAAGATTGGAATTTTAATAGAATTTTATTGCACTGTTCTAAAGTTAAAAAGCTTTTAAGCTCCGGATGAGATAACGGGATTGGAAGCACCATCGTCAATAGACTATCGTATTTAGCGCTTCATGCTTCATCTCATCTGTAATGTCAAGAAAGAGAAGAAGGGCAATAGTGGGAGGGTATGGTAAGAGAGACTTGAGTTGAGAAGATGACTCTGGAGGATAGAAATCTTTCCTAATTGAGGCAAAACAATGAGATATCTAACGTAAGCGCTTTTCGCGATTTAAGCTCTCAAGAATCACCTTGAACTAAGATAAGATATACTGACGGATAATATATTAACGTTCACCCTTTCTCTTATCTAGACATATGTAGGCTGACACTTTCATCTTCCTCCTTATATGATCTTACATTAACACAGTATAAATAGAGTTCTTCTTGGTTATAAGCAATAATGAAAAGCTGAATCCTGACTTAAATTAACGTAAAGAAGCTTAAGTTTACTACATCGTAAAAAATGATTATGAAACATAAAGTTTTCATTAGTGACGAATTCAGATATATTGTTCTTAATAAAATTGTTCCTTATCGTTCCTTCATAAAATTAAGGCATGATAAAAAAAAAGGGTTCTTTCTTTTATTTTCTTCTCCTTTCCTGTTTAAAGGGAATTTAAATCACTCACTTAGATTTTTATTTCAACTAGCAAATCAGCCTTATTATTTTGTTTTACTTCTTACTTCTTACTTTTTACTTCTTCAAGTCATTCACAAGCCAATCAGGTTTGCAACAACAATGATTCTGAAGAATCTAAAATTCAGATTTCTACTTGGGTTGCTGAATCATCACCAAGTAAATTCTATCACTCAATAGTATTTTTAAAAAGTACTCCTTATTATCAAGTAAAGAACATATCCGGGACAGGAAGTTTTTAATACAATGGCAGACCACAGGAAGAACATTTGAGTTTCGCATCGATATCTCGTGGTTTAGTACCGTGGAACATTTCCAATCTCGTGCCAGTCACTGTGTCCTCCATTTTCGGACGAAAACCAGGCATTCGATGTGAGTTAAAATTGAGTTAGCTACACCACGACCTAAATCACGAAATTTCTAACTATTAAGCCAGGATCCCTTCTAAAGTCCTTTGAATATGTATGTATAAAATAAAGAGATCTTTTTTTCTATCCTTAATCGACTATTCTTTTTCCATGTTGATTGCAAATTTTTCAAAGATCTGGGAGGAAGGAAAAGTTCTTGGGTAAAATTTAGGTATGTGGGTCGCCATTTCCGCTCCATAGTCCAATCGATGTCTCCAATATTAACTGGCTGAAAATCCCCATCATTGCGAAGGTAGAAATTAAACTATTAAAGTGAAAGAGAGCTTAAGATATATATGCTATGGCGTTAGAGAGAGTCTGAAAATTAGGCCAACGGAACTTGGGAACTGCAAACTGTCTCAACAGGAGATAGTATAGAATAAAGACTTCTCTCAGGAAATCAAACATCGGATCTAAGGAGTTTCCGGCCCTTGACTATTTCGTCCTAGCAAACTTTATGAAACTTTATAGATTCTTTCACAAATATATCATATCATTACATTCAAGCTACTAAAAGTTTATTAATTATCTACTTTCTTCTTTGTTTCAGGTGAGTCTTACTTTCAAATATCATCTTGGTAAGGAAAGATACTAATTAAGAAAATAGGATTAAATTCCCGTGTAGAAATTCTCAAGTCTGGCCCAGGCCGGGCTTCCAGTCAAAACTGGGCGTCCACGTTTGGGCCAGGCCAGATTTGGCGTTTCACCCCGGTTTGACATCCCTCCACTTGGGCCCGCTCAGGGCCACAGTAAAATATCTACACGGGTTAAACTGAATTTGAATGGATAAGTTCTTTTTCAACATTTGCAATTATTTTGAAGTTGAAATTGAATATAAAAAAGCTGGAAATGGTGAAAGCCACGTAGTTTTCCTATAAATAGAGACATTGATTATTTTATTGCGTCCACTGTAAGGATAAAACCTCAGCTGAAACTCCTTTTGTGCCCAACGTAAAGGGGCTAGTCAATGTATTAATCATTGACAAATAGAAATGTTCCCGAGAAAGAAAACATTATCCGTATCGAAATACTTCCATTTGTATAGCCTCTTGGTCTCTATTTTTCCGCAACCTAACACAAAAGAAACTTAGGTATTCTATTTCTAAAGCAGATCAAACTCTGGCAAAAATATTTCTAAAAATAAGGTTTGATTTTATATAGTCGTAAACAAGTATATCCAAACAAGTAAACAAATAAATATCCTAATCTATATAAATATTTTACAATATTTTCTGATTATTTATCGGAAGATTTGTGCAAAGACTCGAAGGATTATTGCTGGTGATTTTTCAACCTTGTATCGTGCCATTGAGCTTAATTAATACAATTAGTTACCCAAAAAGCTTCTTGCGCCGTTCTAAAGCATTGTTATTGAAGATATAAACGAAGTCATTAATTTTCTATAGCAAAGAAAGAAGAGAAAGTGCACAGAGAATGAAACCATTATCTAATGTAATATTTCGTACAATACGATATTTAATAATGAATAATGGACCATTTTTATGATTGCGATAACAGATACAATTGATATTCGTTTTTCTTCATGCTGCTTCTATGAATGTTTATTTTGAAAGAGAATCAAAATATTCAGACATTCCCTCTTTCTCTTTTTTTATTTTATCTTGTTTTTCTCGACAGACAGAAAATAGGTATTCCTGTATATTTAATGCAAAACTTTGGATCGTACTTGCTAAAGGATTTATATCTACCTCGAGAACACAATAGAGACAATTTCATGTAGGAAAGTACAACTGGGACGATTTGAATTCCGAATAAAAATCGTTGGAATAGGATAATTTCCTATAGATGAATGAATACAATAAGGCCATCGACATTTAATATTAACTCTGTTCGCATGAAAGTACTTGAATATCAGTTAAACCATTTTGAATAGAAATTTATTGAATTTGAACTTTTGAGATTAACTATAATACATCACGGAACGCTGGCGCATTGAGGTTTATAAATTTACCTTATTTATCAGTGATTGTCCTTTTGATACATACTATGAAGTTGATTGTGTGAAATTAAATCGGTCTCTCTATCGCGTTGGGCGATTCAATTTGTGGCAAACCGTTATCCCAAGGGCTTAGGTAAAGTAGTTTTATCCATTATTATTATAAGGCAGGATCTATAATGTGTGTCGAAAATTCGTATATAAATATCGATACATGTAGTAGCCACGGCTTCATTATAACGTAATTTTAAAATTGAATTATAGCTTAGTTCAATCATTATTTTATTATAGAATATTATTGACTCGTGCTATATATATATATATATATGTGCAAAATCCTATCAACAGATATTTCAGCTTAGAAAATGAAAATGTTAATGGAGAACAAATGTAAAATTATCCCTCGTCTACTTGATTTGTTGGCACGATACGGATTCGTGACTTTTTTTAAAATTCTTTTCTTTTTCTGCTTCTTTCTCGATCGCTTTAAAAGTGTGTCCTTGTATTCCGAGTTTGCGAAGAAATGTTGGAAAGAGAACGAACTATCGATTAATATCGGGCGAACTTGACACATTGGTGCACGTATATATATTTGTATATATATGCCGTCTTGACGTTATATTTCTCACTTATTGAGATATAAATAGCGACAGAAGGGCAGTGATGTTACAAATTATAAATGCATATTCATGGCATTGAAGTCATTTTTTCTTCAAAGGCTGCAAACGCTTATACAAATCTTAGAACCTATTTATAAAAATTCCGAAGAGGGTTTGCTTACTTTTTTATCTTGAATGATACTCTCTGAGTCTGAATTAGTATAAGAAACTGCTCTCTCGATCTGAATGAATAAAAAGTTACTTATTAAATAGTGATGATTCGTTTATTAATTCTCGTTAGCAAGCATTTTACTATCCATTAATTAAAAAATACTAATATGAATTAGTAAACGAATCGATATTGAGAGAGTACGCCTTACATATTTTTAAATACCAAATGAAAACTAATTTAACTTTTTTCGTTATTACACAAGTATGCATAATATTTCAGTTTCCTCAAACTTTACTTATTTTTAGCATTAGATGCTCTAAACTTATCCGTAAAATACTGCACGCCTGTTGAATAAATGATTATGGAAAAATGAAGGTGATGGTTTTACCAAGCGAGAAGTTTTTCCTTTGAATGATAGTTTCTCTTCTAAATACACATTAAGTAGATTTTCCACGGTAAAGTTGAGAAAATGTTTTATATTACTTTCAAACTTTATAATAAAATCCTTATTCGCTGACATATTTTTGCTACAATCAACAGGAGTGATGCGGAATCTAATTAATCTCCCTTTATATATATATATATATATATATATATATA